>JBBPUM010001226.1:0-10065 GCA_038094695.1 Chiua aff. virens | reverse complement strand
GGGTTTCCTTCATTTTCATTTGGTTTCGGATTGTATCCAGTAGGTAGTGGAGTAGAAGTGGGTTTGGCATTAGTCATACCAAATCAATCAATGACTTTGTTTGCATAAACAACTTGATCAAGTCTCAGAGTACACTTCTCACGATCTCTGGTAATTCTCATATTGAGATATTCTTTAGCTTCTCCAAGATCTCTGGATTCCCATTGATCCATAAATTTCTTCTTCTGGGATAAGACTAGTGTCTTATTATTTCCCATGAAAAGTGCATTATCAACGTAAAAGACAAGGATAATAATATTGTTTCCAAAATGTTGAAAATAAATGCCAGGGTCAGAATATGTTTGGCGATAACCAAATTTGATCAGAGAATTATAGAGTTGTTTGTTCCATTGTAATGCAGCTTGCTTCAAACCATAAATGGCTTTTAGTAAGTGACAAACCATCTTCTCTTTTCCTTTTACTTTGAAACCTTTGGGTTGAACCATATAGATTTCCTCATCTAGTTCCCTGAACAAGAAGGCTGTTTTTACATCAAGCGCTTCTATTTCCCAATCTTCTAATGCAGCTAGTCAAGAAGTAGTCACACAGTTTCAAATCATGTGACTGGGGAAAAAGTTTCTTTGTAATCAATACCAAAGACTTGTATAAAGCCTTTTGCAACAAAGCATGCCTTTTTATGGCCATCGCTTTTAACAGTGAATACCCATCTTCCCTTGACAGGTGTACAATTCTTAGGTAAAGGAACTAATTCCCAGACCTTGCGGTCCATAAGGGATTTCATTTCCTCTTCCATTGCTGATCTCCAAGTCATTTGATCCTCTTTGCTGAGTTTCAATACATCTCTATACTGTTTGGGTATAGATTCGGAAATGGCCTGATTGATAAGGCTAACAATCCATTGATTGGAATATAAATCTTCAAGGTGAGATTCAGCGTCTTCCTCATTAGTTGGTCTAGGTGGTTCCTGATCTGATAATGGAGTTAAAGTGCTCAGAATACTTCCAGAAGCATGAGAAGACTCTTCCTGATGTGGAATCAGGGGATGTGTCCGATTATGGATTCATTGTAAGATCTGTTGTATTTTCATTTCAACTTCTAATGGGGTTCAATTCCCATAAGAATTATCAGGTTTGATCTGATCTCTTCTTTCTCATTGTGACCTTCTTAGCATAGGAGGTTCATCCAGTGATTGATCATGAGAATGTAAAGAAGGAATGTTAGTACATTGTCTAGCTTTGTATCCTGAATCCCAATGAGGTTTCCAGGAAGACAGTGCTTTAAATGGTTGATATGGATAGGATGGTCCAGAAGGTTCTGGTTCACTGGGTGGTGATGTAGGTTTCTGTTTTTGTCCAGGTCTAGTTGGTGATAAGGACTTTTGTGGCATATGCCATATAGTTTCGGATTCTTCCATGATGGGAGATAACCAAAGTTTGTCATCAGTTGGAGGTGAGCTGTTCTCTGAAAGAATCAGAGGTGTGGGAGATCTTCTTCCAGAATAGGAAGGAGTGGAGCAAACAGGAGTATTTTTGGGTGTCTGTGGAGTTGGTACTTTTGTAGATCCACTAGATCCAGGAGTATGACCTTGTGAGGTCAATGGTGTGGACAATAGTCCAGATGGAGGTATCAGTGGAGGTGCTGCAGGGTTTCCTCCAGATCCCGATGTAGGAGTATCATAATCATCATCATGATGTGAATAACTAGATTGAGAATCTGAGTCAGAAGAAGAATCGTCTGATGCTGTGTGCATCAGGTAATAAAGGAGGTTTGTCTTCTTTCTCTTTGGAACATGAGGTGAATTGAGATTCGTCAAATATGGCATGAGTGGCAATGTAAAGTCTGTGTCTCTTTTGAGACCAGAAGTGCCATCTGTGAGAAGAGGGTTCGTAACCAATAAAGGTCATCTCTTCTGCTTTGGGGGCTAATTTACATATCATATCTTGGGAGGAATAAATGCATAAGTGTGGCAACCAAATATCTGGAATAGGGAAAGATCAGGTTTATCCCCATATAGGATTTCATAAGGTATTTTCCAATGTAAACATCTCATAGGTTGACGATTATAGAGGTGAAGTGCACACTCTATTGAGTCTTGCCAGAAGATTCAAGGCAAACATGCATGATGTTGGAGAGTGTTAGCTTTCTCCATGATGGTTCTGTTGAACCGTTCTGTACAACCATTTTGTTCTGGGGTATAGGGAACAGAAGTTTTGTCTGTGATATCTTTGGACAAGAAGAACGATTGAACATCCTTATTAAGGTATTCCTCCCACGGTCTGAATGTACAGAGGTGACAGTGCATTTAGTGCAATTCTTGGACCAAGTGATGCCTTGCTTGAGAGAAGGGCAAGTCTGTAATTTCTCCTTGAGAAATGAAATCACTGCAAAACCAAAGTAATCATCAATAAGAGTAAGAACATATTTGGAATGGTTGCATGATTGGACTGCAAAAGGTCCCATCAAATCCATATGGAGCTATCCAAGAAGGGTAGAAGACCAAGTTGATGAAGGTCGGAAAGAGCGATTAGCTAATTTCCCGGAAAGGCAACCATGGCATGGTAGAAGGAATTTTGAGAGAAGGGGTCAATAAGGTAACAGAGGCAAGATGCTGTAATGCATTCTTCGAGGAATGTCCCAGGCAAAGATGCCATAGATGGTAATCATCATATTCAGCAATCAAGCTATTCCCCATTAAGTCAATCAGAGATGACTGGAACCAATAAAGAATATTGCCAGGTTGAAAAGCAGTAGCCTGTATCACGAGGCGAGCTCACTTGTCCCAAATACGGATAGTATCAGCAATAATTTCACAGTGATAACCCTGTTGGGTTAGGTATGGTACAGATAGTAATCAATCTTTGGGATGAGATGAATACCAGACATCCATAAGAGTAGTTGTAGGAAGATCTGGTGGAGATAAGAGAACTCTTCCTGGTCCAGTAAGGGTAAATTTAAATCTGGTGGCACTTTTGGCAATGCATGTATCGGAACCCAAATCCAGGAAGTTGGATAGATGCAGTGTCATGTGGTTTGTACATCTGCTATCAATAAGCCATAGATCAGATCAATCACATAATTTATCACAAGATCAAACAGCATAAGTGTAAACATCATCAAAATCATCATTGTATCTCACAGGTACAGATGAACAGGTAAAGTAATGATTCTGTTGTTCTATCTTGTAGAGCTCGTGTGCTATGGTGTTCACGGTATCTATTACATCCTGCGGAAGGGTGGTGGTCTCTGACTCATCATACCACAAAGTGTGGGAGGCATGTGTGCCAGAAAGAGCCAGGTCAGATGGTAATCCGCTGATAATAATTTTAGTTCCTTTTTTCTTCTTCTTTCTCATTACAGAGGGTCCAGCCCACTGATCCCCCTGAGTTCCTGTCATCAATGCATCGGGGTGATGTGGAGTGATGGCTTTGAAAGGGAACATCAGTGAGAAATTCCAGGTTAGGAGATATCTCATCCATATGATAATCATCCTCAGTCCAGGGGACTTGAGCCTCTGATGAATTATAATCCATGTCTGAGTCACCATCATGGGATTGATTCCAGTCTAGCAAATCTCCTTGTGCCTCAGGAGCATGATACTGATCATTGCTCATGGTGATGCGATCAAATAGGGTAGTACCCAATCCAGAAGCACAAGGGATTTCTGATCCAATAGAAGGGAAGGAGATTTCAGAAGGAATGATTACCTGATTGGCAATCACCTCATTTGCCTTTGCTTTCTGCTTCTTCCTATTTTGGAAGTTCTGCTGTTTACCGCCTTTCATAGCATCTGATTTCAGTTTCTTGTTCTGGATAACTGTGGTGCGATTTGGTGGTTGAGCGGAAGAGGTGATGGCATGTGCAGCAGTGCGACGAGGTTTGTCATCAGATCACTTAGATTTTCTGAGAGTGATCTCATTGCAGAGATATTGCTGTACATCATCCATGTTGAGTGTCTCATTGTGCATGAGTAGACTGAAACAGAAAGTTTCCCAATTGGGAGAGAGGGCCATCAGGATAAGGATAGATTTGAAGTTGTCATCAAGGGTCAATCCTTTGTCGTTTAATTTTGTGAAGTTACCAACGAAGGTATTGAGGTCATTAAAGAATCGATCAGGGTGATCAGTAGTGTTATCCCTGATATGGAGTTTACAGACATTGTGTAATGCTGTATACTTCATGACCAGATAACTAGTTCCATACTTGGAAGCAAGGTGTTCGATGAACTTGCTTATGAGAGATTTTCTGGCGGTCACCACTGCATGAGTTGATGTTGCAGCTCTAACTTCAACATCGTCACAAGTGGTGGGAACAGAAGGAAGTATGTGTTTAGCAACCTTCACAACCAGAATAGCCAGAGCGTGGTCATCGGATGCTTCCCAGTCATCCTTGTTGTCCTGAGTAGTGCAATTGCAATCATCATAGGCTCCTCCTCCTAATAAGAGAAAATTAAGGGACCATCCCTTAAAGACGAGTTTAACTATTTGATACCATTCTTCCCAGTTCTTGGAACCAGAGAGTTCCAGAATCCTATCTAAGATCCCGGATTCAATCTTGATATTGGTAGCTTTAAGGAGTTTCATTCTAAAGAGATTGTTTCAGCTTAGATGAACTTAAATAAAGGCTCATGAATTGAATTGATAATTGCTAGACTTATCCAAGTCACAACTTATCCATAAAAGTACAAAGTACAAGAGGTGTTGAACCTCCTATCGCTCTCTAAGGTAAGAGTCCATGACCATATAGTAAGATCTAACTATTTATGGTTGAGATCTCTTCTTTGGGCAATGCCTCGAAGAGCTGCCAATTGCTTAGAGCTTAGAGCAATTTAAGTAAGCAGGAGGTCGCTGTGGTACAGTCTCATCTGAAAGAGATAAGTAAATAAGATCAAGTTCTTCCTTTGTCTCAGCTCCCTTGATTCAGCATTGAAGCCATCTCTGTTCCCGGAGTAGACATTGCAATCATTGCAAGTGGGGCTGGTCATTGTCAAAGACATAAGACCACTTTATCCACCATCTATACTTCTTCCAGAAATGACGTTCAAAATGGGAATTCCAAATTTCGATCATGGGAGCTGGATCCCTATAATAATCCCAATTGTTGTGAATAACTGCATCGCCCTCTTCAGTCTTTACCAGTGATGATAAAGGCACGAGGTTAGAGGAGTTAGAAAGGGTGATAGAGTTTACCAATTCTAAGATTGGATTGTCTGATCAGAAATCATCAACAAAGGGAATAAGATGGGGAGCGAAAGTGTCCGTGCAAAAAGCTTCATATCCCTGAAAATGAATAAAAGAAGGAGGAATAGGATTGAGATCATACATCTGAGTTGGGAAAGCCCAACCTGCTCCTTCATAAATAGATCTCAGAGATTCGTTATGGTTTGAAATGGAAAGAGGAGGTGAGCGTGTGCTCAGTCTAAAACATTGGACTCTCTGCCAATGTCAGTCTCCATGGAATCCTGATATGCAGTGCTAGGGGTGAATTCAAAGAAGTTATCTGGGACCCAATTGTGAACACTGGGTAAGTACCAGTGTTCATTACCGTTTTCCTCAGATCCTCCGGAAGCCATTGATGCATTGGATAGTACATTGCTACTTCCCGTGTCATTGCAGGAATCTCTGGATTTGGCAATGGATCGCTCAATTCACCAAACACTGTTTGGAGAGAGGTTACAGATCTCTCTATTCGCGCGAATTCAAAGCTGGAGTAGGGCCTTGGGGGCAATTCAGGATTCGAGTTCCACAGTTGAAGGATGAAGAACTTGTTCATTATTTCCTGACAAATCAGGGTGTATGTGAAGTCTGCAGCTTTGCATCGTTGTTTGGTCAGATCCAGAAGGGGACCATGGCGAGTGATGATGCAGTTCATGCTCCTCAAATTGTTGTAGTTTGACATATCATTCTTCTAGAGCATAAGAGAGCTGTGCTAGAAGTCCTGTGGAGGTGGGAGAATAGAGGTTGGGTGGTTGATTGCCTTCAACATCTGAATAGGTAGGAAGGGGAGTAGTGGCTTGAGCAGCGATAGTAGCTTCTAAGCTGTAAGGTCCAGTAAAAGTGCCATAGGTGCCTTCTTCAATGAGGTGATTATCGATAGATGGTGCAGGAGTAATGGAACTGGGTGAGTCAGGAGGTGTGATAAGAGTGGGAGGTGAACCAGGAGATGAAGAGGGAGAACTTGGTGGAGCTATGTTCTGCCAAGAGTCTGCTACTTTGTCAGGTGTCTGCCAAGCAGCTAAAGCTTCCTGAGTAACCGGTACAGGTTCTGGGATAGGAGGAATATCATCATTATAAGTAATCGATGAATATGAGGGTGACTGTGGCAGATTCTCTGAGATATCCTGATTGGTGTTAGTATTTTCCTGTTCCTGAGCAGCTTCCGTCACGGTAAGGATACTGTGTTCAATTCCTATGGCAAGTTGATGGACGTCAATAGGAGTGACTAATCCCCAATAGGTAGAGTCTTCATGATAGACTCCAAATTCCAATTTGGTAAGATGAGTCCAGAAGAAACTGTTCTTCTGGCGAACTAGGATTCGATGGGCCTTGCCTGGTAAGCCCGCACAAGTCTTGTTGCGACATAGATGGCAACCACACACAATACAAAGGAGGTGAAAAGGAACACTGTTATCATTTGTTCTGCAATGTGGGTGGAAGCAGGTACTTGAGTTGGAGTGTTCTGAGTGATCAGTGAGAGGGTCTGATTTGCTAGAGTTGAAACCTCTGAAGTGGATTGCGGGACAATGAGGGCATGGGTGTGCAATATGAGACCAACCAGAACAAACCCATGGGTAAGGAGATGGACAATAGTTCTGGATTGACAACTAATGTCGGAACTCAGAACGAGATGGACAAGATGGATCCAAGAGGGACTGATTAGAGTGAGGAGTACTAGGAATAGGAAGTGGAGGAGGTGAATGGATAGTTGGACTGGAGTGTCCGGACTGTCTCTCCGATCCAAGTGGAGTTGGAGGATGGCTAACCTGAGTAGGAACTGGTGTGACTGCCTGAGAGGTGGTTAGGGACATGATAAGGTTATAAACAATTCCATTTGTGGAAAAGTTAGATGCCATATGAAAGAGTCCGTTAGCAATCCGAAAGCAAATAGTACCATCGCAGAAAGAATAAACCATTATCATAACAGCATTAATAATGATGTTCGACAATGGTTGTGAATTAAGCACTGTAGCTTGGGCGTGTGCCAAGATCAGAAAGAGCTTGCCGAAACCCACAAGAACCTTGTTCATAGTGCTATAGGCAAGTGACAGAGGGAATGTGCAAGTTATAAGTCAAAGCTGCCTTAAGCAGGGCTCATAACCTAAAGAAGTATATACAGTACTTCTTTTGTACACGACCAAGGTATCGTGGACAGAGGAAAAGGTTAAGCCCGGTGAGAAGACTTATGAGGGCTAGTATGGAGTAAGGTTCAGAGTAAAGAGCAAGAGTAGTGTTGAGCTAGTATAGGCTCTGAAGACAGGTGTATAGGGACTGGTTTTGTATATAACAGAACTAAAGAGAGAGGATACAACATAGACTCTCTCTTATACATGTGTGGTGACTTTAGGGCAGGCTTGTGTACTACCTAAAAGGAAACACTATATAAGGTAAATAGAAAGTGGAATGATATGAGCAAGTAATGCTATTGGATAGCTAAAAGAGCTCTTATTGTATGATAAAGACAATGACATCATGTGGGAAGATATTGTTATCAACCAATAGGATATGATCCTGTTATCTATGATGTTATGGTCTAGACTATATATCAAATGTTGAATTTGAAATAGAGATAGGGAAAGAATCTAAAATATTCTAGATGTAATCATAGTGACAAAGAATGAATAATGTCACATGATATAAGTCACATGATATATGATCATATGATATGCTTAAATAAGCAAAGAACTATAAGTCTAAAGTAGAATACTTATAGTTTCAACACCACCTGCCCTGCCAGCAGAACAAGGCTAACACCCACCCCACGATCCCTCCCCTTTCCCTGATCTCCTCCTCCTGCACTCACCCCTTCCAGCAACTTTCCTGCAACCTTATCACAGACCTCCCCCCCTCAGACAGCTATGACTCTCTTTTGGTCATGGTCAACCATGGCCTTACGAAGGGGGTAATTCTCTGCCCTACTGTTAAAACCATCACCACTGAGGGGATCGCATCCCTCTTTTTCCACAAAGTATACCTTAGATTCAGCCTCTACAACAAAATCATCTCCGACAGACTCAGAGGTCCCCAATTTGCCTCAGCATTCGCCAAAGAACTTGCCCACCTCATTGGCTATAAACTAGCCCTCTCTACTGCCTACCATCCACAAACAGATGGAGAAACCAAACAGGTAAACCAAGAAGTCGAAACCTACCTCTGTATCTTTTGCCAAGAAAACCCAGAAATGTGGTCCAGCTTCGTACCCATGGCAGAATTCGCTCACAATCACCGCCCATACTCCGTCACCAACCAATCTCTGTTCTTTCTCATGATGGGCTATGAACCCTGTCCTCTTCCCACCATCATCACTGATACCAAACTCCCTACAGTAGAATCCTGCCTAAAAGCCCTCTCAGCAGCCCAAGAGAAAGCCCTAGCCACACACGAACTCGCTCACCGGACCATGAAGTCCAGATCTTTCCACTCCTTTTCCCTATTCAAGAAAGGTGATAAAGTCTGGCTTGAAGCCCGAAATCTGAAATGTGACTTGACCTCCCTGAAATTCTCCCCAAAAAGAAAAGGACCCTTCCTTATCACCAACGTCTTATCCCCCTTATCCTACAAACTCCGCCTCCTAAAGACCTGGCGAATTCATCTGGTCTTCCATGCCTCCCTCTTATCTCCTTATCGCTCCACAGAAACTCACAGTCCCTGCTTCCCTCAACCCCCACCTGACCTTATTGAGAGAGAAGAAGAATATGAAATTAAATGGATCTTACACCATTCCCAGAACCCACAGAACAGAAAGTTCCTGATCCAATGGAAGGGATACACAGCCAAAGAAGACTCCTGGAAACCCAAGACTAATTTAGGGAATGCCAAGGACACCCTAGATGCTTATAAGCGACTCTATCCCAAAGACTTCCCCAAAAACACAAACAAACCACCCACCATTCATTGCATCTCCCTGGATATGTCTTTTTACTGCTGCAACTCCCAAACCCCATCCCCCGTCTGCCATGTTCCCTCCAACTCCACCCCATCCTCCATCTCCTTTATCACCACAACATCCAGACCCTCTTCTAGAACTTCTTCTCTCAATGCTGATACCAGATGGGGGTCAGTCCCTCCTTCCTTTCCTCGTCCTTCTGTTTCTGCTAGCCCTCCTCTTTCTGCTGTAATGGCAGTTGACGTACCCCTGCACGCTCACGACCTTCGGAACGAGGACCCCAATGGCGTCTACCTGGACAAGCTGCACACTATGATTATCAACCCACAGATGGCCATCCCCTTGACCAACCACATGGACAACTGCTCCCTCTTCGAGAGCCTATACCTGTCCTATTTACAGAACAAGAGACTCTGCCTCCTAGTCCCCCACCTTATTGGACCCATGGAAGTCTTGAAGGAGATTAACCATGCCCAACTCCATCTTTGGCACCACCTACAGAATGCCCTCTACCAACTCCAAGGCCTGGAATTCTTCAAGGACGTCGACCAGTATGAGCGGGAGACCACTGCTCACAACATTGCCCTAACCTATAGGGATGACCCATTTCCTGACCTCGCCTTCCCCACATCTATATCAGCTTCATTCCCTATGCTGGTTAAGCAGCTCTCTCCCCCCTCTGTACCTTCCACCCCTTCCACATCATCCTCCCCTCTTGACCAAGCCGAGATCAACGCTCTCACTGTTACAATCACTCTAAACCTTGCTGACCACTTTGCTGACATCTTTGCTGACATCCTTGCTGACACCTTGCTGACATCTTGCTGACCACCACATAATCTAACCATTGGTACTGTCTCACTAATACTATCCTAATCACTCTATTTTATAGCTATTTTCCCATATTTTTCCATTGCCATTTAGGCTTGCTATAAGCCTAATACTTTGTTCGCATAATTAGCCCCT
>JBBPUM010001225.1:0-10066 GCA_038094695.1 Chiua aff. virens | reverse complement strand
TGGTTAGACCGGTCCTGATCGGTCTCGGTTGCGGTCTGGGGCCTCCAGGAGCTTGCTAGGACCGGTTTTGGTCCGGTTGCATGCTCTGGGGGCAAAAAACCGGACCGGACCGGACTTTTAAACACTATACATTGCTGGTTGTGTGACTTGCCAAAGTCAACATGCATCCCACAGTTCCCCCCCTCTCCCCGATCTCCTCTTCCTGCACTTGCCCCTTCCAGCAGGTCTCCTGTGATCTGATCACGGACCTCCCCCTCTCCGCTGGCTATGATTCTCTATTGGTCGTGGTTGACCACGGCCTTACGAAGGGGGTAATTCTCTGCCCTACCATGAAAACCATCACTGCAGAAGGGATTGCATCCCTCTTTTTCCACAAAGTATACCTCCAATTCAGCCTCTATGACAAGATCATCTCAGACAGAGGTCCCCAATTTGCCTCAGCCTTTACTAAAGAACTCGCTCACCTCATCAGATACAAATTAGCCCTCTCCACCGCCTACCACCCTCAGACCGATGGAGAAACGGAACGAGTCAACCAAGAAGTTGAGACATATCTTCACATCTTCTGCCAAGAAAACCCTGAAATGTGGTCTGACTTTGTACCTATGGCAGAATTTGCTCACAATCACCGCCCACATTCCATCACCAACCAATCCCTATTCTTTCTCATGATGGGTTATGAACCCCGCCCTCTCCCCACCATTATTGCCAATATCAAACTCCCTGCCATTGAATCTCGTCTCAAGGCTCTCTCCACAGCCCGAGAAGAAGCCCTAGCTGCACATGAACTCGCTCATCAAACCATGAAATCCTGATCTTTTCACTCCTTTTCCCCATTCAAGAAAGGTAATAAAGTCTGGCTCGAAGCATGAAACCTGAAACATGACCTAACCTCCTCAAAGTTCTCCCCCAAGAGAGAAGGACCCTTCCTTATCACCAAGGTCCTATCTTCCTTGTCCTATAAACTCTGCCTCCCGAAAACCTGGTGAATTCACCCAGTATTCCATGCTTCCCTCTTATCTCCCTATCACTCCATGGAAACACATGGTCCGTGCTTCCCTCAACCCCCACCTGACCTTATCAATGGGGAAGAAGAATACAAAACAGAATGCATCTTACAACATTCACAAAACCCACAGAACAGGAAGTTCCTGATCCGATGGAAAGGATACATGGCCAAAGAAGACTCCTGGGAACCAGAAACCAACCTGGGAAATGCCAAGGTTACTTTTGACGCTTATAAACGGCTCCACCCCAAGGACTTCCCCAAAGAAAACATTAACAAACCACCCACCATTCGTTATGTCTCTCTCAACATGTCTACTTTCCACAGTTGCAACTCATGTGCCCCATCTCCCATTCACAATGTTCCCACCAACCCTGCCCTATCCTCCGTCTCTTCCGTCACCACAACCTCATGACCCCCTTCTCAATCTTCTTTGGTTGACACTGATGCCAGATGGGAATCCATTCCCCCTTCCTTTCCTCACCCTTCTGTTTCTGTTAACCCTCCTCTTCCTGCTGTAATGGCAGTCGACGTACCCCTGCACGCACATGACCTTCAGAATGAAGACCCCGACAGCATTTACCTCGATGAATTACATGCCTTGATCATCAACCCGAGGATGGCCATACCTCTGACCAATCACATGGATGACCACTCTCTCTTTGAGAGCCTATACCTATCATACTTACAGAACAAGAGACTCTGCATCCTAGTCCCCCAGGTATCTGAAAAGATCAACTATGCCCAACTCCGTTTGAGGCATCATTTACAGAATACCTTCTACCAACTTCAAGGGCTGGAATTCTTCAAGGATGTGGATAGGTACAAACATGAAACCACTGCCCGGCATATTGCCATGACCTACCAGGAAGATCCCTTTCCTGACCCCGCATTCCCCACACTCATGTCTGCTCAGCCCCCCACACTGGTTGAACGCCTCTCCCCTCCCTCTGTACCTTCCACCCCCTCCACTTCATCCTCCCTTCTGGAGCAAACCGAGATCGATGCTCTCACTGCCACCGAGCAAATCCATGCCTCCATGTCTAGAGCCATTCCTCTCCACCCCAACCACCCGTTGTATAACCAGGCCTGCTTCTCCTGTCACCGACTCAGGCACCAGAGGATCCATTGCCCCCTCTACCAATGCCCATTCTGCCTTGTTGATGCCCCAGGCCATAATCAACGGCATTGCCTCAGGCAACCTGCTTGCACTCCCCTCGCCAATCAGATCTCTTCTCAGCCCACCAGCCAATGGCGCCACCAATCTCCACCACCTCCTGTCTGACTCTTGTCCTCCTCTTCCTCCTCCTTCACAAGTACCTGATCCTCTAGATGCTCCATATGCCCTATTCCCCCTCCCTGTGGTCATTCCCGTGTCTATGGATGCACCCACTTTACACCTTCCCCCTCCCCTGACCGTGACTTCAACGATCCCACTGACTCTTTTGGATATTCCAACATCACTGGAAGTCCCTCTGGAGAGTTCAGGAGTCTTTACTAATAGTCTTCTGATGGTTCATTGACCCTAGTGCAGGGGTAATGTTACGATTGTTCCTTTTTGCTCTATGTCACTTCACTTCCTTTTGCTCCATAGTACTTTCCTTGGACTCGTGTCTCAGCTGTCTAAGCCCCATTGAGACCTTATTATCAATGGCTTACTAATCCCACTGCTCCTCTCGCATGCGCAGTACTTTAGTCATTCTTCCTTCATCAGAGCCCGTTCCTACTGCACGTAGGTGATGTGTCTCCTTCCCTTTTGGTCCTATTGTATTGGTTCTGCTCTTCACTCAGACCTCTTCTTGTACTATAAAAGCCCACACTTCCCCTCATGTAAACCCAGCTTAGATCTACTCGACAATACACCTTGTCTTGTACCCACTCAGAATTCCTTGATCACTTGTTCCAAGCTCCAAGCACCCTCAAACCTTCAAACTGTTACGATTTCGACTTTTGCCCCTAACTCCAACGGTCACTCCAACCCCTTTCCTTATGTCTTCTAACTCGATCTTTACTTCCTCTGATCACGTGACTTACACGTGTTACGCCTCATGCCAAGGCTGTACTCGGAACCCTTTCCGATTGGCTGCCACATCTACACTTCTATTTTTCATTTCTGTTATCATGGCAGTGCCATTATCTCCTTATCTATGACTCACTCGCCTCATGGCTGACTCATGTCGCATAGCCATTCCTTATCCACCAATCATTGATTTTCTCCTTATCATCGTATGACTTCCCTAGTAGGAAATAGGTACAAACATGTACAAACCCTAGTTAGTATATAAAGGCTCGATGCCACCTCCAGAGACTTCAGTAAAGTTCTCTTGGAGTTTTCGCCTCTCTTGAGTGACTTAGCCTCTTCCTTCTACACTCTTACAAGCTCAAGTCTTAGGCTTGTTTCACAAACCCTTGACTCCCTCCAGACAGACTTGGAGGTCCTTTGACCCTCTTTGTAACTAGTGGACTTGCAGTGGTTGTTTGAGGTATTGCAGCTGCACAGTGACCCTTGTTGTATGAGTCATCGCTTGGTCCTACCCAGAACAAGCGTAACAGGTTGACAGTATCTTGCTCATGTTGTAAGTTATAGGTTGTGTAGTTGACAGAAAGGGTACTATAGAAAATTTAGATGCAGTTATTCTTGGTATTGATATAAAACTGATGCTGGTCTGAAAATTCATGTTCATCCCCACTACATGCTATACCACAGTGTCAAGAGATGGTCTTGAAGACAAGTAAGGAAATTCTAATTCATGAGACTTGATGATGCAAATTTAGAATTGTTACATCAAATGCATACTAGTAGTTGTCCTGAAATTCTGCAAGCCAAGCCATGAGATTGTCATAGATATGTGATGAGTCAGCAATAAAGTAGTGCTCAGATGAGTGGAAGCAGGCATGCTGCCTTGCTTTTGATTTTGATTTGAGTTAACAGGCATCATTGAACCATCATATAGCTTATCCAATAGCTTCCTACTTGGTAATACTGGCAATCATAGTTTTTTTTTTCTTCCCTAATCAAAGATAACATTGTTTAAGTTGATGGTGTTCAAGTTCATCCTGTGAAAAGATCAGAAACATGTAAAATTGAGAGAAATAGATCTACTATTTAAGTTGAATAGCTGTCAGCCATTCCATATTATCTAATCATGTTTAGATAGTTGTTCAAGGCATGATACTTGTATGTTTTAAGGTTCAGGACCTTGACCTTTGCCTTCATGCTTATTATGCATGCATTTATGCCTTTTTTTCTGTGATTTTAGCTTGGCAACAACTATGGTAGGTGCTTTCTTATGGAAGTTCAGGTGTATGATAAGTACTACATATGACCTCTTAAAACTTCACCACTGAATGGTGGAGTAAACTAATTGCAGTATTGAAGAATGTAAGGATCTTCTTGGTGTGGATTTAAAGCTTAGTGTAGCGATGTCATACTACCAGGTCAAAGAGCAGGCCAAGTACAATCTTGTTGTAGGGAGCAGGTAGAAGACCCTCAAAACAGGGGAGTGCACACTATTTTCATATTAGATGAGTAGTGATAGGATCAAACACAAATGGACTAGCCTGAAGGAAATCTTTGAAGTCTTGTGCTACCAAGCAATTCATGCTAGATACATTCCAGGCAAACTTTTGGGTTGTACTCTTGCTAAAGGTAAAGACTTGTCAGTATCTGGGGTTAGATTATCATATATGACTTGGATATATTGATGGAGGATATACTTAGAACAATGCACCTATACTAGTAGCTGAGTTTTTTTTATCAATAACTCTTCCTCTGCAAAAAGGATACACAACAGGTGTATGAATATGGCCTTCCAAGCACCTAGCTTGAATTTGTATAGGAGGTCAGCAACCAAGAGAACAAAAAAGTTGAATGCTTCATCTTTCAATTTCTCAGTGAAAAGGCATTCTAATATTATCACACTGATAAGCAAAAGGGACAGTTTAAATACAAACGTCACTCAAACTTACACATGTGAGAACTAAGAACTTGTCATCAAGGAGTTTCTTGACATTTGTTCTATTGATACTTCCTCCACATTTAAATATTTTCCAAGGCAAGGATTGGTTACTTTGGCTCTCAGCTTGCTATTGCTTGTACAGGTGTCATTGAGTCAAATATTCATGTCACTAGTAGATCCCATGTCCATTATGTTGGTTTTCATCACCAAACATTAGGGGCAGGGACATCTTCCCAAGAACTTGATGCAAGCAAGTAAGATTCTGATTAGATAGTGTCAATGATCAGGGCTACAAGTCAGATGGTGATGCTTACTTCTCAGGATAATTAGCTGAGTATGTGAACTTAAAGCAACTTGAGGTACAGTCAATGCATGATTCCATCAAAAAATCTGACTATGATCCTATTCTTGTACACATCAACAAATCACTCATCAAGAAGAAGACACCAGATGGCATGTATCAACTCATACTTGCAGTGAGTGTGGATATCACTTGACTCAGATGAGGCCTCACCATAATAATTTCTATATTCATCTTAGAAATTGTCAGAAAGCTATGTCAAAAGATAAATGATATAATAGGAGAATGAGCATGACTACTAGTAGTGGCATATACAGGGAATATACATAGATGACATGGTGTCATGCATCAGCTATTGGCCTACCTTAGATGTACTTGAATTGATTGGCAAAGTAAAGGTAGACCAGCCACAAGAATGTATCACCAAAGTTAGCAAGTTGTATGGCATCCAATCAAAGTATCAGAGGAGTAACAATATGTTCTAGATTGTCTGACACACCATGCAGGCATAGATTAATCTCTTGATATGCTTTGACAAATGCTGGTGAAGAGTATGCCTTACTATATACCTGGACTAGATCACTCTTCTCAGGCTCTGACAGTCTTCAATACTTCTCATAGGGAAGAGGATGAAATAATTGAGCCTCATCACCCTGAAATATTGAGATAACAATGTCAGTTATATCACAATGATAAACCCCATCAACTGTTAGAAAAGGGATCTTTGGATCCTGTTCCAAGGTATACTTGTACTCTTTGTATGATAATAGAACCTTCATAGATAAGCATTGCCATCTATATGCTGTCCAGAGTGTATTTGATGAGTCTGTAAGATGATTCTTGATGCATCTCCTCTCTTGGTCATGACTAAAGGTTGTGTTAACCTTTGAATTGAATGTGGGGTCTTGAATATACTTGTTGTATAAGCAACCAAGCTCAGCTGCAGATTTTGTCATTTAATTAGAATACTGCCAACCCATCATCAGAGCAGCAGTTGAATGACTATAGACTGAAAAAAAAATTTAGATGAGGTATTATTCAAAGATAACAATGAAGAAGACTTGGAATGAGGTTCATCACTTTGCAGGATTGGTGCATTAGTAATGGCTTCAAGGTTATTGTACTTTGGAACCTCAGAGTATCTTGGATGAATAAAAAACATCTCCATCTCATCAGAAATGGCATTGAAGTATATAGCATGGTGAGTTGGTGTGTGCAGTGTAGGACTCAAGGGACTTGGGGGAGGGTTGGCCTGGGGCAAGGAGCATGGAAGAAAGTCTTATATTGTCCTAGAAGATAAATATGGCATCCAGCACACCTAGAAATTACAGACTGAGTCAAATAGTCTTGCATTTGAAAAATATCTTGAGAGAGAGGGAGTGACTCATATGACAGCTTATTGGCCACAGTAGCTTGGTTACTAGTAGATCCATCTCACTGCCAGTGAGGCTGGACTTTATCTAAGTCCTGCTGGTGTAAAAAGCAGACTATAAAAATATTAATATGATAATGAATGTATTAAGTCCATGTCATTATTTAAAAAATCTTGACTATAATGCTGCACAAGCTGTGGAGAAGGTGAATGGGATGTATGTGATTGTGCATGCTATTTCACATATATCAGTGAGCCATGTTGGCTTAATGACCCCTTGCAATTCCTTTACCTAGCTTTTGAAAGATGCTTCTGGACCTGTAAAACATTGAGCACAAGTTATTTCTTAGTTTTACAGATGGCCTCATGAGCATTAAGATGTTTTTGAGTGGTGAATGTCTTTTCACAGCCATAGCAGCTAAGGTTGGCATCCATGTTGGAGGGAGAGAGATCTAGGATAGCAAGAAGGCTAGAATGTTAAGGTCTGGGATGCCAAGTCATGATTCCAGTGCTACAAACTTGTATATTGACATGTCCAGACATGATAGTGCATTGACAAGTAGAAAAAGAGTAATACTATGCCTAGTACTAGACAATTGTTAGGTAGAAAACTTGACAAATTGAGCAAAAATTACTTGTAATTTTATCCTAAATAAGCATCTAGCTCTCTTGTACAAGGGGTGGGGAGAAGGTCAGACTCAGAGAAGGTCAAAGAGATAACAGTCATGTGATATTCTCATGCTGATATGTCCTTACCCTAACTATTGACTTACCTCCAACTCTCACCATCATGCCATGCTATATCATTACCTTGGACAATGAGGATGAAGATGAAATAGTACCTGCAGAGAAGAACAAGGTGTATCAAGACAAGAGCAAGAAGAGCAAGAAGTCAGATGACAAGGAACTGACAAAGGGGAAAAAGTAAGTTGGAAGTTGTGACTGGATAACTGTGTTGTGACTAAACTTTGAATAGATTGAAGCAAACTCTTGTTTCTGATAAATTTGTGTCTGCTACACATACAATTGCATGCTGTATCAACCCATGGTACAATGTTTACAAGGTAATCAGACAAGGCCAGCAAGAATGATGAGCTTGAAGAAGAGGAGCATCAGGAAATCTTAATGAAAATGACACTCCTATATATAGAATTGACCATTATATATAGTATTACATTTTATATCACAATGATATGTGAACAGATATGATAGGTAGCCACTGGAAGCATATATAACTAAGACAAGGTCTCTTATACTGAATTACATTATCTTAGTATATAACAATAGTATATATATGAACATGTATGCATATTTGAGACAGGCTACTATCCTATATATCAGCAATATATGAATGAACATAGTATGTGCACACTTGAGACAGGCTACTATATATCAGCAATAGGTAAACTTGAACAGTATGTGCATACTTGAGACAGAATATACTGTATATCAGCCATATATAGATAAACCTGTATACACACTGACATGTGAGACAGCTTGGTCTCTATCATACATATCAACAGTATATTGTTGAACATGGGTATACACTTGAAACAGGCTATTAGTATGCAGGTGAATATATCTGTGCACCTGAGACAGCTTATCATATAATATATACAAGCAGTATGTTGATGGACATAGATATACACTCAGGCTTGAAACAGGCCATCCTATATGTCAGTGATGTGTGAATGAACATGATATGTGTGCACCTGAGACAGCTTATCACATATAACAATAGTATATGCATGAATACATGTGTACACTTAAGACAGGCTATCCTATATATCACCAATATATGGATGAACATAGTACTACTGTGCACATTTCAGATAAGATATACTACTACTAGTATATGTCAACAATGTGTGGACAAACATACATATCAGTAGTACATACATGAATACATATGTACATCTGTGATGGCTTATCCAGCATATTAGCAGTATCATGTGAACATCAGTGTACATCTGAGTGACGTTGCCTATTCTAGATTGTCAGCAAAATATCATACATGCATGAACACATCTAGCCTGACATTAGCTTGACATACTACTACAAACCTACCCCAAAAATACTGTTATATGAATGAGATAATGTTCTGATCATGAATATCCTCCTATTAGTCTTTGTCTCAGATATTGGTACTCAGTCAGTGTTAGCGGTCTATACAGCCATAACATTCAAATCACAATGCATTGTTCCCATATCAGCATACAGCAACAAACAGTAGTTATCTTTCCTAAGCAGCAAACATGATCTACGGGTGGCATGTTGCACACATAATACCTATATCAAAAGAAAAATATGTGAGAGGGAGGATGTGTTGTAATTTGCAATGATATAAGGCCATATTACCTTATCAGGAAATTGATGACAATCTGCTCAGCCATTAGCTACATTTACCATATGGTTAAACAATAAAATTATTTGCCATTATGATAAACACATTTATCAATCTATCTAATTACTGATGGGAATGTTGAGTCACTCCCCATATATGTCCTGTAGACAATTGTGACAATAGATTAAATATAGACTAGTGTGAGTCATATTTATCACCCTTAGTTTTCCTGATAATTAGCATTGAACATTGACTTATCTGACCCATATTCTCTCTCCTGGAAGTCCTGACCTTACATATAATCCTCCTCAGACAGGCAAGCCTTTGTATACACATACCATCTATTTAGAATTTCCAATGAATCAAATATTGGCCTACTATACTGTATATACACACCTTGCTTAGACTGCTTGTCACATGTAAATGTTTTGTATGAACACACTTCAAGTTGATCATAAATATCACATGTCCAGGTCAGCCAATGAGCCCAGCACTGACTAGTATGCAACATCTATCAATTTGATGAAACAACCAAACCTTAATAGGCTTAAGTTATTTGCTGAAAGACAGTAGAAAGCGAGTCAAGGGCACTAGAGGTTTGGGAAAACTCCAGAGAGGATAAGACTGGGTCCTTCTAGGAGCTGGGAGGGTCCCTTATATACTATTCTACTGTTTGTACAGGTGTATGGTAAATCTACAGATATGCTATGGGACAAGGGTTTTGGATGGGCTGAGGGTTTAGAAATCCAGGCTGCATAGCCATAGAATGTATCTACATCATAGGGAGTCTGGACAAGGCATGGGGGGGGGTAAACATGAGGAGAACATGTGTAGGGTAGGCATAAGGCAAACATGTGTGGAATGGAATGACATACATGAGTCTAGAGTGGTTTGAGGGTTTGTATAGTCTGGACTGGTCAAGGGTTAATAGGTCTAGACCATAGCCAGGCCTGGGCCAGTGTAGAATAGTCTGGTTCGCATGGATGAAGTCAAATAGGGGCTAATTATGCGAACAAAGTATTAGGCTTGTAGCAAGCCTAAATGGCAATGGAAAAATATGGGAAAATAGCTATAAAATAGAGTG
>JBBPUM010001224.1:0-10069 GCA_038094695.1 Chiua aff. virens | reverse complement strand
TGGAGTACGAGACGCCGGTCTGCAGCTTGGTCATAATATGATCCACCCCCTCCTCCAGGAAAGCCCAGGTAGTGGCCAGGTCCGCAGACGCTGGGGGCATTGGATGTGGGGCATTGCTTGGTATTGACGAGGACGAGGTGGCCATGGTGGAGGAGAATGAAGCAGCTGATCAAGCAGGGAATGCTTAGGTTGGGTGGCTCGCGGTTGTGGCGCTGAACTCGTGTGCACAACAAACTAGGGAAAATATTACTCGAGCCACTACCCTATTGAGTCTCAGACCTTTACGCCTCTATGAATGCATGCAATACCTCCCCATAGGTCTGTCCATGCCCCACCGTCTTGGTCTTGACCCGTCGCAAAGCCGGTATCCCTAATCATTCCCGCGAATTCCGACTGAGAAGGGAATTTTCGTATCGATTCCACCAAATATTGGTAGGAGTCTCTATCTCCAGCCAGAATGGTCCCGAGGAGCGGTATTACGGAAAATGAATACTGGTCGTATAGTCTACGAAGCATGAGGGACATCCAGGTAAGGAAGCAAGACGCTCACGTGCTCAACAAGGGGTTGTTTACTTTGCTGAACTCGAGGCAGGCAAACGTGCCTCCTGGCTTGAGCACCCTATGTGCCTCTTTCAGGACAGCGGGAATGGAAGTGCAGTTGCGGATACCGAAGGCGATCGTATACAGGTCATAGGTGTTGTCTTTAAACTCAGACGGAGAAAGCTCCTGTGCATTCGCCTCATGGAACGATACCTGCGGAGCTTTGCATCTCTCAGTCATGTTTCGGTGGTATTCGCGGTGGACACTCACTATTGTGATACATTGTCTTTTTGAATCTCTTGAAACCTTCGCCGAGCATTTGTGCGTTAATATCCACGATCTCAACGGTGGTCTCTCTGTCGGCATACTCCTCTCGTGCGTGATCAAGGATACGAAGTGCAATGTCACCCGTTCCTCCGGCGACGTCGATGCAGCGAATTGGACCTTTGCGACCAGGTCTTAAAGTTGAGACAAACGTGTCTTTCCATAGTCTGTGTACACCAAGAGACGATGCGTCGTTCATCAGATCGTACTTGGACGCCACGCTATCGAAGACGTCTTTTACGAGGGATTCTTTGGATTCCTCCGGGACTGTTCTGAAACCGAAGGAAGCCGTCCGACCTGACGACTGTGAACTGCTTGCGCTTGCTTGACCATGATCTTTCCGCAAGAAAATTGGTGCGACGACCCGTCTGTTTGTTCGCTTCGTGCACTGAAAAGCTCGGCCGAGCATTGTGGCCAGACCGACTCCGAGTTGGAAGTTTACTGACGGGGCTAGAGTTCTACTTGAGTTGACGGTCCCAGTTCAGTTTATTGCTTACGTGATGACTTGACTTGATTAGATACTCCATGTCGCAACCTGTCCGACACACCAGTGCCAGTGCAACAAATATTCCTCAAGACACCTCCTACATGGATGACTTTCAAGGTGTTACATTTCATTAGGCACGTCACTCAAGCTTGCTCAAACTAACTGTCTCGACCCAGAGATGAATTCCCGTCTGAAAATGAAGTGCGCTCTTGGGTGCCACCTACTGGCGACCTCAACGTCGACAGGTACACTTTCAGTTCCCCAGAGCGTTTTCATTACATCTGATTCTCTCTTCTATTAGAATACAGATCCAACTTAGAGGTATTAGTACTTTTTCAAGGTGGCCCATTTGATCGATGCCATTGATGGCACTACCTCCATATCAGTTTCGCTCTCCAGGCTCTCATACAAACCGAGGAAATGGAAACATTAATACAGATATATATACAAGAACTCTCAGAAAAGGACTCGGTTTTTGACAAATGGACTTGCACATTCAACTATTACCTGGCCTACTTCTCCCTCTTCCTCTCACTTTGTGCCCAATCCACAAGCATCTCCAGTGTGGCCCTCGTCGCCTCCGACGCTTCGCTGTCCCCCAGATTCTCGAACGGCTCTGGCCGCGGCTTAGGCTTCTCCAGCGGTGGAGGGGTTAGCCCTGGCTGCCTAAACTGCGGCATTTTAAATGGCACGCCCCTGGAAAACCAATGTGTCAGCATCCGGTGTATCCTTCATCGAGCAGCACGTCAATCAGCACTCACTTTTGGGCGTCACGTAGCAGCGCCATGATATCTTGAGGCGGGCCACTGTGGATTTCCCGTCAGCCCTCACGTCCATCCTGCAGGAACGACAAGTCACGACATACTTTCCGTCTTCTGCCTCGTCGCCAAACATCCAGTCAGGCCTCCACCCAGGACCGACGTGTTCATTCGCGAACACCGTCATGTCCAGTATCTGACATCGACGGTGAGGTTCCAGTCTCGACACATATCGCAGTATTCGAGCTTGCTTCTTGAGATTTCTCTCGCGAATACGCAGTAGACGTTCTCCCTCGATCAAGCCCGCTTGTTCATTCGCCACTTTAGCGACGGACTCGACGAACTGCTTCAAGTCGTCTTCTTCCAGTTTTCCTGTGGTGCGTTGCTTGTCTAACTCGGCGAGAGGTACTGTTCCTTGCCGCAACACGTCTTCGTCGGGGATATCGAGAAGATATTGCCATTCTGGTCGGACCTCCACGTACTTGCGAATTTGTTTCCTCTCGGAGACTGCCTCTGTGTGTGGCAGTTAGATCGGGGATGGGGGTTACAGAGCGAGTGCTTACCCAT
Organism: Chiua aff. virens; assembly: GCA_038094695.1. Lineage (NCBI taxonomy): Eukaryota > Fungi > Basidiomycota > Agaricomycetes > Boletales > Boletaceae > Chiua > Chiua aff. virens. The sequence continues at coordinate 7,393 of JBBPUM010001224.1, read as the reverse complement.
GACGACATCCGAGTCTCCATCCCATGTAGGGGCCTCCCCGCTCATGGGACAATTAGGGTCCCACGTCTCTCCATGTGTGGGGGGCAGTGGGGAGGACGAGGGTGGGAGAGGGGAGGAAGGCGGGAGGGGAGACGATGGTTGTACAATGGTTCTCCTCGCAGAGGGACCCGTTTGAGCACCGCTACAGGATGCGTTGTCAGTACGTCGTCCGACCCATTCAGTATGTTCGTCACTCACCCGGTCCTCGTCGATTTTTTTACATTGAGCAGCTCTACAATTATGTGGCTGTTCTTTTGATTCGCTCTAATGCTGTGCGCCTACGCAATGTCAGTCTCGCTACGAGGAAGTCTGCCGTTGCGTACCTTCGCCAACTCCTGCAGAAGTTTGCGGCTGAACCCTCCGAGGGTCTCCGGGTCGAGTGTCGCCAAGTCTGGGAGGTCGACGGAGTCGGCTTTGCGTTGAGGGGCCATGATGTAGTGTCTGAAATGGAGGAGTAAAAATCTGCGTGGAGTAAAGGATGGTGACTGACCTGTTATAAGTGCGGGAGACCTGTGGTCAAGACTGGGTGTTACTCTGGGAGAAACGCGCAACTTTGACCACGGGTTACCTGCGTTTTATAGCACGTCTAGTTCGCACCACGAGCAACAAAGCGGGTATGTTCTACATTCCACATTCTATTGTTCCACCGCACACCGTGACACGCGGCAAGCTTACCCACATCGTTCCATTGTTTGTCATTTGGAAACCCGTCGTTCACAATACGGACTACGGGCCACTCAAAGCGCACACCCACTCTTCGCTCGTCTCGCTGTGGTACTGATCACGATGTCCTTTTCGAGCGACCAATAGACCGTGCAGTCTAGTGCTGCATGTTCATTCCTCGCTCATCTCGCTGTGGTGAGCATGCTCACAAAGCTTGACTGCGATAACCTTCTCTCGCGATCAATAGACTGTATAGTCCAGGTTCACTGTGAATGTCGTATGTATTTAGAACCTAGAACATCATTCACTTATCTACACTAGTGCTGGTATCCTGACTCGCCTGAACACTTTAGTACTTACTAGTTACTAATATTAATGGCTGTGTTTATCGACACTGTTTGATTGCTCCGCAACGTCACGGCCAACCCTGAACGGCTGTCAATGCTACCAGTACTTCTGCCCGTCGGAATATTCCTCAAAACACACTGGCAACCTCTGCGTGGATGAGTTTAACAGTTTCAAGCAGGTATATTTCATTACAACACTTTTTTTAAAGTTTGCTCGAGCTAACCGGCGATGTCTCGACCCAGAAATGATTTCCCGTACTGGTACGTCCGCCACTCCGAACTGGCATAGCAAGTGGCTCAATATCAACAGATACACCTTCAGTTCTTCAGAACACTTGTATTATAAGGGTGGTGCTTTTTTGAAGTGATCGATGGTGTCATCTCTGAATTAACAGCCTCTCGTTCTCTCTAGACTCTGACATTACTATACATAAACTGAGAAAAAGGCCTCGGTCTCTGACAAATGGACTTGCACATTCAACCGTTACCTAGCCTATTTCTCCCTCTCCCTCTCACTTCGTGCCCAATCCACGAGCATCTCCAGTGTGGCCCTCGTCGCCTCCGACGCTTCGCTGTCCCCCAGATTCTCGAACGGCTCTGGCCGCGGCTTAGGCTTCTCCGGCGGTGGAGGGGTTAGCCCAGGTTGCCTAAACTGCGGCATTTTGAATGGCGCGCCCCTGGAAAATCAACGTGTCAGCATCCGGTGTACCCTTCATCGAGCAACACATCACTCAGCACTCACTTTTGCGCGTCACGTAGCAGCGCCATGATATCCTGAGGTGGGTCACTGTGGATTTCCCGTCAGCCTTCACGTCCATCCTGCAAGAACGACAAGTCTCGACTTACTTTCCATCTTCTGCCTCGTCGCCGAACATCCAGTTAGGCCTCCATCCAGGACCGACGTGTTCATTCGCGAACACCGTCATGTCCAGTATCTGACATCGACGGTGAGGTTCCAGTCTCGACACATATCGCAGTATTCGAGCTTGCTTCTTGAGATTTCTCTCGCGAATACGCAGTAGACGTTCTCCCTCGATCAAGCCCGCTTGTTCATTCGCCACTTTAGCGACGGACTCGACGAACTGCTTCAGGTCGTCTTCTTCCAGTTTCCCCGTGGTGCGTTGCTTGTCTAACTCGGCGAGAGGTACTGTTCCTTGCCGCAACACGTCTTCGTCGGGGACGTCGAGAAGATATTTCCATTCTGGTCGGACCTCCACATACTTGCGAATTTGTTTCCTCCCGGAGACTGCCTCTGTGTGTGGCAGTTAGATCGGAGATGGGGGTTACAGAGCGAGTGCTTACCCATGACGACATCCGAGTCTCCATCCCATGTAGGGGCCTCCCCGCTCATGGGACAATTAGGGTCCCACATCTCTCCATGTGTGGGGAGCAGTGGGGAGGACGAGGAGAGAGGGGAGGAAGGCGGGAGGGGAGATGATGGTTGTACAGCGGTTTTCCTCGCAGAGGGACCCGTTCGAGCACCGCTACAGGATGCGTTGTCAGTATGTCGTCCAACCTATTCAGTGTGTTCGTCACTCACCCGGTCTTCGTTGATTCTTTCACATTGAGTAGCTCTGCAATTATCTGGCAATTCTTTTTATTTGCTCTAATGCTGTGAGCCTACACAACGTCAGTCTCGCTATGAGGAAGACTGCCTTTGCGTACCTTTGCCAGCTCCTGCAGAAGTTTGCGGCTGAACCCTCCGAGGGTCTCCGGATCGAGTGTCGCCAAGTCTGGGAGGTCGACAGAGTCAGCTTTGCGTTGGGGAGCCATGGTGTAGTGTCTGAAGTGGAGTGAGGATTCAGGATTGATGTGGAACAAGGGATGGCGATTGACTTGTTACAAATTTCAGGGAACCTGTGGTCGAGGCTGGGTGTTACTCTGGGAGAAACGCGCAAGTTTGACCACGGGTTACCTGTGTTTTATAGCATGTCTGGTTCGCACCACGAGCAACAAAGCGGGTATGTTCTACATTCCACATTTTATTGTTCCTCTGCACACCGCGACACGCGGGAAGCACACCCACATCGTTCTATTGTTCATCAGAAACCTAACATCCACAATACAAATTGCTTGTGGGCCACTCAAAGCGCTACGCACTCATTCTTCGCTCGTGTTGCTGTGGTACACGTGCTCGCATGACTTGATCACGATAGTAAACAATAGATCGCAATATAGGTTCATTAGAGGTCGTATGTATACAAGTTTCTACCTGGTTGCATGTATTCGACCTGTTAGAGTCACGATCTAGTGACACTCCTGTACTAAACTGATGTTCTTCCTCTTGTACTAATGATAGTATGTACTTACGAGTACTGATTCAGGCTTCATATAAGAAAACACTGAGCAAAAAGGAGGTTATAGTGCAATTCTACATTGCAGTACACTCCCTTGGCGTTTAGCTGTGCCAGCAACGATTCAGACTTGCAACTCACAAAGGGAAAACGTCTGTGACGAGTCCGTTGCTTCAAGTTGTTCTCAGCATCGCAAGTACCACTCCAAGAACATAATGCGAAGAGGGATGGTGCCGCAAATCAATCAATGTTTACCGACTTCGATATAGAATCCTGACCCCGTCAATGCGAGCAACGGCCTTGCCAGGCGATGCGCTGGCAGACTTACTGACAGAACCGTCCATCATGTCCGACACATCAATCTCGTTCACTCCCTACATGAGATCCTGGTAGATCAGGGGATGACTGGCATCTACCGTGCAAGATTGTCTTCTATAAACCTTGAAAGTCTGGTTGACGTCTCAGGAGATGCTGGAGTGGTATGCACGTATAGAGAAAACGAGTCTGCTGAGTATGTGGATTCTACACACAGCCAGGACGCTAGTACAGTTCGCCGCGAAATCACGGAGTACGTACTCTGGAGTCGCTCAGGCGTCAGAATTTCAAGTCGATCATACAACGCGGCGACTGTGATCGGAGAAGTGGTGAAGAATCGAATTTATGACCTGCACACCAACAACTTCTGATCAAAAATTACCTCAATGGATATCACCGCGTGGAGCCTCTGCCGTGACAAGGGCTATCGGGGTACGGCGCATTGCCCTCCAAGAGATGGGTAGTATAAATGCAGCTAAACTGAGTGTCTCGTACTACCACTTTGGCTTGCGAAGCTCGTTCTTTTTACGAAGCGTCTTCTTCCCCTTCGCGCCTCGGACGCTTTGCAGCTCATCGAACTTCTTCTTCGCATATCTCCGCGCTTCTGCGTCGTCGACGAGCTCGTCCACCAAGTTCCGTTTCCGATGTGCACGTGGAAGATTGTCAGTGTTCCCGGTGCCGAAAGGCGTGCTCGTCGGGAGGATTGTCCCAATCTGACAGAAAAGGAAGTCGGCCAGCGAATCGATCGGAAATTTGAAAGCACCCACGGCAAAGTGTTTTGGTAGGCCTTTGATGCCTTTTCCCTCGCCGTCCTCCTTGCGGTAGAACCGCTTGGGGTCGAGTTGGTTACGTAGTCGGAGGGCTTCCACCTCACGATAGAGTCGGGGGAGGTCTGCTTCCGCCGGCGCGGGGAGGTCGAACCAGCCTGGACCGGTCGTCTTGTTCCTCAGCTATGCCTGGAGATCAAAGAGTGACGGCAGTCAGATAGATAATATGTCGTACCGCTTTTCTCTGCTTCTTCGTGAGCTGTTTCCAATCTGCATTGGGGTCTTCAGGTGGTGCTGGTACAGACGCGGAGGCAGTCGCAGCTTCGACTTGTGCAACGTCAGGATCGAGAACCGAAGTTGGCGCTTGGTGGTGTGTCTCGCCAAACTCAAAGTAGGGCGGAGGAAGTACGCCAGGATCGAGAGGTGGTAATGGTCTACAGTGTACCCCAAAATCAGAGCGTCGGACACGGTGTCCATGCATCACGTACTTGTCCTCGTCCTCGTCACCCAGTTTGATGACATCCTGCTCACCAAACCCGTCCGTGTCTTGCGCTTGCTCTTCTCGCAGCATCCTTACTCTCCGTGCCTCTTCCCGCGCATGCTGCCGTGCCGTATCAAGCAACGATTGGAGGTATGCTGGCGTGATCTCGTCGTCCGAATCCGAATCCGACGTACTCGATGAATCCGCGTCTGATTCGGATTCAACCTCTGACGATGAGGTAGACGTACCCGTGTCGTCGTCGTCGTCTGCAAGCGCCACAAAGTCGCGCTCGAGTGTGTGTTGTTCTCCCTCGACGTCGGTCATAGACAAAAAGTCAAGCTCTTTACGTAATCACATTTCCTCTCATTCGGACAAGTTCGAATGCCTCGCCGCCGTCCTTGGCGCAAGGCCAAATCCCATTCCAAGCCCCGCCCCGTCGACCGGAAGGACAGTGCGCTCAAACGATGGAACACGCGCGACGATATCGAGCTCGACGAAGAGGATCAGTGTGCGTGTTACCCCTCCTTTTTTTCTTTTTTTCTTTGTGCTTACCGTGACTGGGACGACTATCAGTTCATGCATCGAGGGACAAGATTCTGCTGGAGGATGGCGATGGGGAAGACGAGGAAGGGGACGAGGAAGAGGTGTTTGCGTTGCGAGGTCTTTCGGACGATGACGGCGACGACGACGACGCGGAATACCTGTCTGATGAAGCAGACGAAACGCACGAGAGCGACGGTATGGACGTCGACGCAGATGCAGACCCGGACCTTGAGCCCACCCCGTCCAAATCTAAACCCTCCAAATCGGCACGCGACACCAAGTCATCCTCGAAAAGGGACAAGCACGCGTCCGAGTCCGAGGAGGAAACGTGGGGACGCAGCAAGGGCGCGTACTATTCGTCCAACGCCGCGCAACTCGATTCGGATGACGAGGAGGCCAACGAGCTTGAGGAGCAGGAAGCATTGAGGCTGCAGGCCAAAGCACGTGAGGGTATGTGTGACGACGATTTCGGGCTCGGAGATGTCGTGGAGGGCGATGACGAGCCACCCGAGGCAATGTATATTCCCCATTCTGTCATTCACACACTTGCTAAGCACAGAGATCCAGAGCAGAGGAAGTATTGCCAAAGCCAGTGCTCATCAAACCCCTACAAGACAGACAGACTGTCATCCGTACGCTCGAAAAAGAATCGCCCGAATCACTCGCACTCGCCAGAGACTGGGACGACACGGCGCACAACCTTGTTGAAGCAAAGGCCCGGGTCGATGCGTAAGTTATCACCCTTTCCGCACTCGCGCCGTTCATCTCATTTTCTGTCAGCCTCGAGGAGACCGAACCTGATGCCCTCGAACGTGGCCTACAGCACTTGTACTACCGTACGTGCCTCACCGTCCATGTCTCACATTTTTTTTGACATCATCTCCGTATTTGCAGAGGCCCTGCTCACATACACTACGACGCTCGCCTTTTACCTCCACCTGCGCGTCACAGAGAAATATGCAGCCCGCCCTGAACTTCTCCGTCGCCATCCCATCCTGAACCGTCTTCTCACACTCAAACAAGGTATCCACACCCTCGAAAGTCTTGGCGTCGGCCAACCCCTCGCCGATGCCGACGAGGACGACAGGTCAGAAGACGACGCGGACGAAGACGATCTCACAGACGGGTCAGAAGACAGCGGCGACCTCTGGTCGCACATCCAACAAAACGGCCTCGAATCCGGCGAGCTCGCCGCCCTCCTCGAAGACGCAGCCGCGCTGACCGCCACCCCCCCAACCCGTCCTAAAAAAATAAAGCTGCGCTTGGCGCCCGAAATAGAACGTCCGAAGAAGAAACCCAAGACCGCGGCCGCCCACGGCTCCGATCAGCCCGTGTTCGATCTCGTCGAGCCAGCGTACGTCCGTGCACCGCCGACGGAGAAGCACAAGCACAAGCACAAGACGGTGGGGAACGTGGACACGGTTGCGGCTGTTGATCCATATGGCGAAATGACCGCGCTCGGGTACCACGACCTATCTGACAAACGGGCCCGAAAAAAGTCGCTTCGGTTCCATGTGTCGCGTATTGAGTCAGCGTCGTCTCGCCGAACGAATGCGCGTGCGAATGCGGCTGGTGGGGATGATGACATTCCATATAAAGAGCGTAGAAAGGAACGGGAAGCGAGGCTGGAGAAGGAGAGGGACAAGAGGAGGGACAAGGGACAATTGGGCGATGGAGGAGACGATCTTGATGATGTCGATCCAGAAATCCGCGCGATGGACAAGAATCACAAACGAAAACGAGAGCTAGAGGATGAAGACGCGGGCGAGGATACGGGCGATACAAACGGATATTACGATCTTGTGCGGCAAGCGAGTGCAACAAAAAAAGCACGGAAAAAGGCAGAATATGAAGCTGCCAACGCGCGGTACGTTTCTCGCGCACTCTGCTCGCCAGTATGGACAGCAATTGAATTGATTCTACATAGGCCGGAGCTAGAGCCAG
>JBBPUM010001223.1:0-10069 GCA_038094695.1 Chiua aff. virens | reverse complement strand
TGGAGTACGAGACGCCGGTCTGCAGCTTGGTCATAATATGATCCACCCCCTCCTCCAGGAAAGCCCAGGTAGTGGCCAGGTCCGCAGACGCTGGGGGCATTGGATGTGGGGCATTGCTTGGTATTGATGAGGACGAGGTGGCCATGGTGGAAGAGAATGAAGCAGCTGATCAAGCAGGGAATGCTTAAGTTGGGTGGCTCGCGGTTGTGGCGCTGAACTCGTGTGCACAACAAACTAGGGAAAATATTACTCGAGCCACTACCCTACTGAGTCTCAGACCTTTACGCCTCTATGAATGCATGCAATACCTCCCCATAGGTCTGTCCATGCCCCACCGTCTTGGTCTTGACCCGTCGCAAAGCCGGCATCCCTAATCATTCCCGCGAATTCCGACTGAGAAGGGAATTTTCGTATCGATTCCACCAAATATTGATAAGAGTCTCTATCTCCAGCCAGAATGGTCCCGAGGAGCGGTATTACGGAAAATGAATACTGATCGTATAGTCTACGAAGCATGAGAGGCATCCAGGTAAGGAGGCAAGACGCTCACGTGCTCAACAAGGGGTTGTTCACTTTGCTGAACTCGAGGCAGGCAAACGTGCCTCCTGGCTTGAGCACCCTATGTGCCTCTTTCAGGACAGCGGGAACGGAGGTGCAGTTACGGATACCGAAGGCGATCGTATACAGGTCATAGGTGTTGTCTTTAAACTCAGACGGAGAAAGCTCCTGTGCATTCGCCTCATGAAATGATACCTGCGGAGCTTTGCATCTCTCAGTCATGCTTCGGTGGTATTCGCGGTGGACACTCACTATTGTGATACATTGTCTTTTTGAATCTCTTGAAACCTTCGCCGAGCATTTGTGCGTTAATATCCACGATCTCGACGGTGGTCTCTCTGTCGGCATACTCCTCTCGTGCGTGATCAAGGATACGAAGTGCAATGTCACCCGTTCCTCCGGCGACGTCGATGCAGCGAATTGGACCTTTGCGACCAGGTCTTAAAGTTGAGACAAACGTGTCTTTCCATAGTCTGTGTACACCAAGAGACGATGCGTCGTTCATCAAATCGTACTTGGACGCCACGCTATCGAAGACGTCTTTTACGAGGGATTCTTTGGATTCCTCCGGGACTGTTCTGAAACCGAAGGAAGCCGTCCGACCTGACGACTGTGAACTGCTTGCGCTTGCTTGACCATGATCTTTCCGCAAGAAAATTGGTGCGACGACCCGTCTGTTTGCTCGCTTCGTGCACTGAAAGGCTTGACCGAGCATTGTGGCCAGACCGACTCCGAGTTGGAAGTTTACTGACGGGGGCTCGAGTTCTACTTGAGTTGACGGACCCAGTTCAGTTTATTGCTTACGTGATGACTTGACTTGATTAGATACTAACTCCATGTCGCAACCTGTCCGACACACTGCCAGTGCAACAAATATTCCTCAAGACACCTCCTACATGGATGACTTTCAAGGTGTTACATTTCATTAGGCACGTCCCTCAAGCTTGCTCAAACTAACTGTCTCGACCCAGAGATGAATTCCCGTCTGAAAATGAAGTGCGCTCTTGGGTGCCACCTACTGGCGACCTCAACGTCGACAGGTACACTTTCAGTTCCTCAGAGCGTTTTCATTACATCTGATTCTCTCTTCTATTAGAATACAGATCCAACTTAGAGAGGTATTAGTACTTTTTCAAGGTGGCCCATTTGATCGATGCCATTGATGGCACTACCTCCATATCAGTTTCGCTCTCCAGGCTCTCATACAAACCGAGGAAATGGAAACATTAATACAGATATATATACAAGAACTCTCAGAAAAGGACTCGGTCTTTGACAAATGGACTTGCACATTCAACTATTACCTGGCCTACTTCTCCCTCTTCCTCTCACTTTGTGCCCAATCCACAAGCATCTCCAGTGTGGCCCTCGTCGCTTCCGACGCTTCGCTGTCTCGCAGATTCTCGAACGGCTCTGGCCGCGGCTTAGGCTTCTCCGGCGGTGGAGGGGTTAGCCCTGGCTGCCTAAACTGCGGCATTTTAAATGGCACGCCCCTGGAAAACCAATGTGTCAGCATCCGGTGTATCCTTCATCGAGCAGCACGTCAATCAGCACTCACTTTTGGGCGTCACGTAGCAGCGCCATGATATCTTGAGGCGGGCCACTGTGGATTTCCCGTCAGCCTTCACGTCCATCCTGCAGGAACGACAAGTCACGACTTACTTTCCGTCTTCTGCCTCGTCGCCAAACATCCAGTCAGGCCTCCACCCAGGACCGACGTGCTCATTCGCGAACACCGTCATGTCCAGTATCTGACATCGGCGGTGAGGTTCCAGTCTCGACACGTATCGCAGTATTCGAGCTTGCTTCTTGAGATTTCTCTCACGAATACGCAGTAGACGTTCTCCCTCGATCAAGCCCGCTTGTTCATTCGCCACTTTGGCGACGGACTCGACGAACTGCTTCAAGTCGTCTTCTTCCAGTTTCCCCGTGGTGCGTTGCTTGTCTAACTCGGCGAGAGGTACTGTTCCTTGCCGTAACATGTCTTCGTCGGGGATGTCGAGAAGATATTGCCATTCTGGTCGGACCTCCACGTACTTGCGAATTTGTTTCCTCCCGGAGACTGCCTCTGTGTGTGGCAGTTAGATCGGAGATGGGGGTTACAGAGCGAGTGCTTACCCATGACGACATCCGAGTCTCCATCCCATGTAGGAGCTTCCCCGCTCATGGGACAATTAGGGTCCCACGTCTCTCCATGTGTGGGGGGCAGTGGGGAGGACGAGGGTGGGAGAGGGGAGGAAGGCGGGAGGGGAGACGATGGTTGTACAATGGTTCTCCTCGCAGAGGGACCCGTTTGAGCACCGCTACAGGATGCGTTGTCAGTACGTCGTCCAACCTATTCAGTATGTTCGTCACTCACCCGGTCCTCGTCGATTTTTTTACATTGAGCAGCTCTACAATTATGTGGCTGTTCTTTTGATTCGCTCTAATGCTGTGCGCCTACGCAATGTCAGTCTCGCTACGAGGAAGTCTGCCGTTGCGTACCTTCGCCAACTCCTGCAGAAGTTTGCGGCTGAACCCTCCGAGGGTCTCCGGGTCGAGTGTTGCCAAGTCTGGGAGGTCGACGGAGTCGGCTTTGCGTTGAGGGGCCATGATGTAGTGTCTGAAATGGAGGAGTAAAAATCTGCGTGGAGTAAAGGATGGTGACTGACCTGTTATAAGTGCGGGAGACCTGTGGTCAAGACTGGGTGTTACTCTGGGAGAAACGCGCAACTTTGACCACGGGTTACCTGTGTTTTATAGCACGTCTAGTTCGCACCGCGAGCAACAAAGCGAGTATGTTCTACATTCCACATTCTATTGTTCCACCGCACACCGTGACACGCGGCAAGCTTACCCACATCGTTCCATTGTTTGTCATTTGGAAACCCGTCGTTCACAATACGGACTACGGGCCACTCAAAGCGCACACCCACTCTTCGCTCGTCTCGCTGTGGTACTGATCACGATGTCCTTTTCGAGCGACCAATAGACCGTGCAGTCCAGTGCTGCATGTTCATTCTTCGCTCATCTCGCTGTGGTGAGCACGCTCACAAAGCTTGACTGCGATAACCTTCTCTCGCGATCAATAGACTGTATAGTCCAGGTTCACTGTGGATGTCGTATGTCTTTAGAACCTAGAACATCATTCACTTATCTACACTAGTGCTGGTATCCTGACTCGCCTGAACACTTTAGTACTTACTAGTTACTAATATTAATGGCTGTGTTCATCAACACTGTTTGATTGCTCCACAACGTCACGGCCAACCCTGAACGGCTGTCAATGCTACCAGTACTTCTGCCCGTCGGAATATTCCTCAAAACACACTGGCAACCTCTGCGTGGATGAGTTTAACAGTTTCAAGCAGGTATATTTTATTACAACACTTTTTTTAAAGTTTGCTCGAGCTAACCGGCGATGTCTCGACCCAGAAATGATTTCCCGTACTGGTACGTCCGCCACTCCGAACTGGCATAGCAAGTGGCTCAATATCAACAGATACAGCTTCAGTTCTTCAGAACACTTGTACTATAAGGGTGGTGCTTTTTTGAAGTGATCGATGCCACCGATGGTGTCATCTCTGAATTAACAGCCTCTCGTTCTCTCTAGACTCTGACATTACTATACATGAACTGAGAAAAAGGCCTCGGTCTCTGACAAATGGACTTGCACATTCAACCGTTACCTAGCCTACTTCTCCCTCTCCCTCTCACTTCGTGCCCAATCCACGAGCATCTCCAGTGTGGCCCTCGTCGCCTCCGACGCTTCGCTGTCCCGCAGATTCTCGAACGGCTCTGGCCGCGGCTTAGGCTTCTCCAGCGGTGGAGGGGTTAGCCCAGGTTGCCTAAACTGCGGCATTTTGAATGGCGCGCCCCTGGAAAATCAACGTGTCAGCATCCGGTGTACCCTTCATCGAGCAACACATCACTCAGCACTCACTTTTGGGCGTCACGTAGCAGCGCCATGATATCTTGAGGCGGGCCACTGTGGATTTCCCGTCAGCCTTCACGTCCATCCTGCAAGAACGACAAGTCTCGACTTACTTTCCATCTTCTGCCTCGTCGCCGAACATCCAGTTAGGCCTCCATCCAGGACCGACGCGTTCATTCGCGAACACCGTCATGTCCAGTATCTGACATCGACGGTGAGGTTCCAGTCTCGACACGTATCGCAGTATTCGAGCTTGCTTCTTGAGATTTCTCTCGCGAATACGCAGTAGACGTTCTCCCTCGATCAAGCCCGCTTGTTCATTCGCCACCTTGGCGACGGACTCGACGAACTGCTTCAAGTCGTCTTCTTCCAGTTTCCCCGTGGTGCGTTGCTTGTCTAACTCGGCGAGAGGTATTGTTCCTTGCCGCAGCACATCTTCGTCGGGGATGTCGAGAAGATATTGCCATTCTGGTCGGACCTCCACGTACTTGCGAATTTGTTTCCTCCCGGAGACTGCCTCTACGTGTGGCAGTTAGATCGGGGATGGGGGTTACAGAGCGAATGCTTACCCATGACGACATCCGAGTCTCCATCCCATGTAGGGGCCTCCCCGCTCATGGGACAATTAGGGTCCCACGTCTCTCCGTGCGTGTGGGGCAGTGGGGAGGACGAGGGTGGGAGAGGGGAGGAAGGCGGGAGGGGAGATGAGGGTTGTACAATGGTTCTCCTTACAGAGGGTCCCATTCGAGCACCGCTACAGGATGCGTTGTTGGTATGTCGTCCAACCTATTCAGTGTGTTCGTCACTCACCCGGTCTTCGTTGATTCTTTCACATTGAGTAGCTCTGCAATTATCTGGCAATTCTTTTTATTTGCTCTAATGCTGTGAGCCTACACAACGTCAGTCTCGCTATGAGGAAGACTGCCTTTGCGTACCTTTGCCAGCTCCTGCAGAAGTTTGCGGTTGAACCCTTCAAGGGTCTCCGGGTCGAGTGTCGCCAAGTCTGGGAGGTCGACGGAGTTGGCTTTGCGTTGAGGGGCCATGATGTAATGTCTGAGGTGGAGGATTCAGGATTTACGTGGAGCAAGGGATGGCGACTGACCTGTTATAGATTTCAGGAAACCTGTGGTCAAGGCAGGGTGTTACTCTGGGAGAAACGCGCAACTTTGACCACGGGTTACCTGTGTTTTATAGCATTTCTGGTTTGCACCATGAGCAACAAAGCAGGTATGTTCTGCATTCCACATTCTATTGTTCCACTGCACACCGCGACACGCGGGAAGCACCCACATCGTTCTATTGTTCATCGAAAACCCATCATCCACAATACAAATTGCTTGTGGGCCACTCAAAGCGCTACGCACTCATTCTTCGCTCGTGTTGCTGTGGTACACGTGCTCGCATGGCTTGATCACGATAGTAAACAATAGATCGCAATATAGGTTCATTAGAGGTCGTATGTATACAAGTTTCTACCTGATTGCATGTACTCGACCTGTTAGAGTCACGATCTAGTGACACTCCTGTACTAAACTGATGTTCTTCCTCTTGTACTAATGATAGTATGTACTTACGAGTACTGATTCAGGCTTTATATAAGAAAACACTGAGCGAAAAGGAGGTTATAGTGCAATTCTACATTGCAGTACACTCCCTTGGCGTTTAGCTGTGCCAGCAACGATTCAGACTTGCAACTCACAAAGGGAAAACGTCTGTGACGAGTCCGTTGCTTCAGGTTGTTCTCAGCATCGCAAGTACCACTCCAAGAACATAATGCGAAGAGGGATGGTGCCGCAAATCAATCAATGTTTACCGACTTCGATATAGAATCCTGACCCCGTCAATGCGAGCAACGGCCTTGCCAGGCGATGCGCTGGCAGACTTACTGACAGAACCGTCCATCATGTCCGACACATCAATCTCGTTCACTCCCTACATGAGATCCTGGTAGTTCAGGGGATGACTGGCATCTACCGTGCAAGATTGTCTTCTATAAACCTTGAAAGTCTGGTTGACGTCTCAGGAGATGCTGGAGTGGTATGCACGTATAGAGAAAACGAGTCTGCTGAGTATGTGGATTCTACACACAGCCAGGACGCTAGTACAGTTCGCCGCGAAATCACGGAGTACGTACTCTGGAGTCGCTCAGGCGTCAGAATTTCAGGTCGATCATACAACACGGCGACTGTGATCGGAGAAGTGGTGAAGAGTCGAATTTATGGCCTGCACACCAACAACTTCTGATCAAAAATTACCTCAATGGGTATCACCGCGTGGAGCCTCTGCCGTGACAAGGGCTATCGGGGTACAGCGCATTGCCCTCCAAGAGATGGGTAGTATAGATGCAGCTAAACTGAGTGTCTCGTACTACCACTTTGGCTTGCGAAGCTCGTTCTTTTTACGAAGCGTCTTCTTCCCCTTCGCGCCTCGGACGCTTTGCAGCTCATCGAACTTCTTCTTCGCATATCTCCGCGCTTCTGCATCGTCGACGAGCTCGTCCACCAAGTTCCGTTTCCGATGTGCACGTGGAAGATTGTCAGTGTTCCCGGTGCCGAAAGGCGTGCTCGTCGGGAGGATTGTCCCAATCTGACAGAAAAGGAAGTCGGCCAGCGAATCGATCGGAAATTTGAAAGCACCCACGGCAAAGTGTTTTGGCAGGCCTTTGACGCCTTTTCCCTCGCCGTCCTCCTTGCGATAGAACCGCTTGGGGTCGAGTTGATTACGTAGTCGGAGGGCTTCCACCTCACGATAGAGTCGGGGAAGGTCTGCTTCCGCCGGCGCGGGGAGGTCGAACCAGCCTGGACCGGTCGTCTTGTTCCTCAGCTATACCTGGAGATCAAAGAGTGACGGCAGTCAGATAGATAATATGTCGTACCGCTTTTCTCTGCTTCTTCGTGAGCTGTTTCCAATCTGCATTGGGGTCTTCAGGTGGTGCTGGTACAGACGCGGAAGCAGTCGCAGCTTCGACTTGTGCAACGTCAGGATCGAGAACCGAAGTTGGCACTTGGTGGTGTGCCTCGCCAAACTCAAAGTAGGGCGGAGGGAGTGCGCCAGGATCGAGAGGTGGTAACGGTCTACAGTGTACCCCCAAATCAGAGCGTCGGACACAGTGTCCATGCATCACGTACTTGTCCTCGTCCTCGTCACCCAGTTTGATGACATCCTGCTCACCAAACCCGTCCGTGTCTTGCGCTTGCTCTTCTCGCAGCATCCTTACTCTCCGAGCCTCTTCCCGCGCATGCTGCCGTGCCGTATCAAGCAACGATTGGAGGTATGCCGGCGTGATCTCGTCGTCCGAATCCGAATCCGACGTACTCGACGAATCCGCGTCCGATTCGGATTCAACCTCTGACGACGAGGTAGACGCACCCGCGTCGTCGTCGTCGTCGTCTGCAAGCGCCACAAAGTCGCGCTCGAGTGTGTGTTGTTCTCCCTCGACGTCGGTCATAGACAAAAAGTCAAGCTCTTTACGTAATCACATTTCCTCTCATTCGGACAAGTTCGAATGCCTCGCCGCCGTCCTTCGCGCAAGGCCAAATCCCATTCCAAGCCCCGCCCCGTCGACCGGAAGGACAGTGCGCTCAAACGATGGAACACGCGCGACGATATCGAGCTCGACGAAGAGGATCAGTGTGCGTGTTGCCCCTCCTTTTTTTTTTCTTTGTGCTTACCGAGACTGGGATGACACCATCAGTTCATGCATCGAGGGACAAGATTCTGCTGGAGGATGGCGACGAGGAAGACGAGGAAGGGGACGAGGAAGAGGTGTTTGCGTTGCGAGGTCTTTCGGACGATGACGGCGACGACGACGCGGAATACCTGTCCGATGAAGCAGACGAAGCGCACGAAAGCGACGGCATGGATGTCGACGCAGATGCAGACCCGGACCTTGAGCCCACCCCGTCCAAATCTAAACCCTCTAAATCGGCACGCGACACCAAGTCATCCTCGAAAAGGGACAAGCACGCGTCCGAGTCCGAGGAGGAAACGTGGGGACGCAGCAAGGGCGCGTACTATTCGTCCAACGCTGCGCAACTCGACTCGGATGATGAGGAGGCCAACGAGCTTGAGGAGCAGGAGGCACTGAGGCTGCAGGCCAAAGCACGTGAGGGTATGTGCGACGACGATTTCGGGCTCGGAGATGTCGTGGAGGGCGATGGCGAGCCACCCGAGGCAATGTATATCCCCCATTTTGTCATTCACACACTTGCTAAGCACAGAGATCCAGAGCAGAGGAAGTATTGCCAAAGCCAGTGCTCATCAGACCCCTGCAAGACAGACAGACCGTCATCCGTACGCTTGAAAAAGAATCGCCCGAATCGCTCGCACTCGCCAGAGATTGGGACGACACGGCGCACAACCTTGTTGAAGCAAAGGCCCGGGTCGATGCGTAAGTTATCACCCTTTCCGCACTCGCGCCGTTCAACTCATTTTCTGTCAGCCTCGAGGAGACCGAGCCTGATGCCCTCGAACGTGGCCTACAGCACTTGTACTACCGTACGTGTCTCACCCTCCATGTCTCACATTTTTTTGACATCACCTCCGTGTTCGCAGAGGCCCTGCTCACATACACCACGACGCTCGCCTTTTACCTCCATCTGCGCGTCACAGAGAAATATGCAGCCCGCCCTGAACTTCTCCGTCGCCATCCCATCCTGAACCGTCTTCTCACACTCAAACAAGGCATCCACACCCTCGAAAGTCTTGGCGTCGGCCAACCCCTCACCGATGCCGACGAGGACGACGGGTCAGAAGACGACGTGGACGAAGACGATCTCACAGACGGGTCAGAAGACAGCGGCGACCTCTGGTCGCACATCCAACAAAACGGCCTCGAATCCGGCGAGCTCGCCGCCCTCCTCGAAGACGCAGCGGCGCTGACCGCCACCCCCCCAACCCGTCCTAAAAAAATAAAGCTGCGCTTGGCGCCCGAAATAGAACGTCCGAAGAAGAAACCCAAGACCGCGGCCGCCCACGGCTCCGATCAGCCCGTGTTTGATCTCGTCGAGCCAGCGTACGTCCGTGCACCGCCGACGGAGAAGCACAAGCACAAGCACAAGCACAAGACGGTGGGGACCGTGGACACGGTTGCGGCTGTTGATCCATATGGCGAAATGACCGCGCTCGGGTACCACGACCTATCCGACAAACGGGCCCGAAAAAAGTCGCTTCGGTTCCATGTGTCGCGTATTGAGTCAGCGTCGTCTCGCCGAACGAATGCGCGTGCGAATGCAGCTGGTGGGGATGATGACATTCCATATAAAGAGCGTAGAAAGGAGCGGGAAACGAGGCTGGAGAAGGAGAGGGACAAGAGGAGGGACAAGGGACAATCGGGCGATGGAGGAGACGATCTTGATGACGTCGATCCAGAGATCAAGAATCACAAACGAAAACGAGAGCTAGAGGATGAAGATGCGGGTGAGGATACGGGCGATACAAACGGATATTACGATCTTGTGCGGCAAGCGAGCGCAACAAAAAAAGCACGGAAAAAGGCAGAATATGAAGCTGCCAACGCGCGGTACGTTTCTCGCGCACTCTGCTCGCCAGTATGGACAGCAATTGAATTGATTCTACATAGGCCGGAGCTAGAGCCAG
>JBBPUM010001222.1:0-10085 GCA_038094695.1 Chiua aff. virens | reverse complement strand
ATCAGTATTTAGGAAAAGAGACCCTTCATCCAAGTCGCGGTCGAACCTCCTTTGAAAGATCATTCGGGTAACGTAACCAACGCCTATAGACATCACTATACCCTCCACCATCAACATGATGATCATTAGATTTGACGATATAATGTGAAAGATCTGTCGGCGGGGGAGACCTAACCAAGTTAACCCCAGAAAATGGTTCAGATTGGATAGTGATGGTAGAAAGTGCTGGAGGACGTACTTCATACTGGATCTACCCGATGGGCCAGAGTGTTCTTCTGGAAAATGGTGTCGACCAAGCGGTAGGGGTGCGTCAAGAACGGTTGCCGAAAGCGTCTGAATATATCATCAGAAGGTGAATGGAAAGTCGCGAACTGTAGTAGCTCACGTGATGGACCTGACCCGCAGGCGCACTATAGGGTTCAGGGGAACGGATAAGCTCATTTTGCCCCCTATGGGGTGAATCGTGCGCGTCGCGATTAGGACGATTCGCCTATGACAGTGGTCAAGGTGGTGAGTACGAGCGATCGGGATACTCGACTGAGAACTTACCCAACGCTCAAGTGAATCCTGACCCTGCAGCCGCCACACATATAGACGACCATCCTCCCTTCCCGTCGATGCTACAAATTCACCGCAAGGGGAAAGAAAATCACTACCGGTGCTATTGGGATGTTGCAGGAGCATTCCAACGCGGAAACCGGTGGTCGCATCCCAGAAGCGAACGGAACGATCTGAAGTTGCGCTTGCGAGGACTATGCCGTTGGTGGAAGCACAGAGAAAACGGCCCGACCATGAAGAAAGTTTGATTTCTTCGCCTGTAGCTGAATTCCAACAGTGAATGGTATCGTCGTATGAGGCGGAGAAGATCCTAGTGCCATCAGGCGACCAAAGAATCCTCCATATCGTTGCGCTATGGCCTTTCAGTGGACCAAGAATAGACGTGCCACCATTGCTAGTGTACACTCGAATGCAATTTTCATTGGTGCCACAGGCGAGTTTGCTGCCGTCGGGAGAAAAGCAGAGGGACTTGGGCACGATCGTGTTGATGGTTGTGATTCGCCTCCCCTCCAACGTATAAACTCTCACGGTATTTCCACCCAAGGCTACGAGTCGACTATCAGGTGAGATGGCGAGCTTGGGCCATGATTCTGGATGACTCCATTCGTTTACCACTTGGCGTGTTCTGAGGTCCCAGACTTTGATATTTCCGCCTGCGTTGACGCTGATGATTTTTTTGCTATCTTGCGTTACAGCAAGGCTGCTGATCTGGTCCCCGTGTTCCATCGACCTCCCTTCTTGTGTTCCCTTCTCCAGGTCCCAGACTCTTAATGTCTGGTCATAAGAGCCGGTTACAACTCGTCGCCCATCGGGGAGACCTGCGAGCGCCAAGATCTTCTCTCTATGCGCCCGTATTACGCAATATGGTTGGAGACTATCACTGCCCGGGCCAGATGGTTCGGATCTGATGGGGGACATGACGGTGTTAAGGCGGTGAGTTTTGTGTTACAAGTTCGAGGAGTGGTGCAGTGAGAAGACTGAAAGCAGGAGAGAACGCTGAACACGGCGTAGTACACGTAAGTCGCCAGCCAAGGGCCTAGGCGCAACGGCAGGGCGTCACCTTCTAATAAAAGGTGGGTCATGGGAGCATGGGCGTCTGTGCCATGCTAGTCCTATCCATCTTCGCTATTTTGTTGTCCTTTCGAACCACCCATGGAGTTGATTTCTCTCAACCCAGTTACCAGGTCATCGAAAGTTCTGACACCCCCGTTGTGAAGGGGCACAGCAGACTGATACACAATCTCGAAAGGTTCACTTTTGAGTTGAAAGCATTTGGAGTATTTTTCCGAGTCTCCATCCACTTCAGGGACGGATTAACATCAAATGAGGCTCCTTCCGGTACTACTTTCGTATGCGAACTCCGCTTACATTCAATCTGCACAAGACCCGGACTACAAGAATACACCATCAAATGCTCTTTCGAGTTCTGGACGCGTTAGTCTTTAAGATTACCCCTCAGAGGTCCGCTTCATCGACCATCTCTTCCGGCATATAGACTAGTTGGCTCGATGAGGTCCACTTTCCAACCTCGCCACGACCAAGTGACTGTAGAACCATCGCATGCGAGTTCACTCTGCTTTCAAGCGGTTCCATGTTCACGATCAAGTTTCAGTTGGCTTCGGTCTTGACCACTTCTCCTTGATGTTTGCAGCTCATTTGACGCAGCTTGGCTTCAGTTTCTCTCTTCTCAAGCTTCCTGCACCCTGCTTGAAGCACCTTCTTCATTACCAGCGTTTGAATAGTGTATCCCGCATCTCGCCACACGCACCAATCCCACCCGCCCTAATTGCCTCATCCAATCAGCAAAGTACATTCCAACGTCACCAACAGGCCCAGTATTATCGACGAGGCGCAGAATGGTCATTGGTGTGATCAACGGGTGCCGAGCATACCGGGGAGTCACCGTCCGATTGAAGGACGACCGCTATTAGTGACGATGCGTCTGTCGACGGCTTCGTGCAATAATGGTAATCTAATGTAGCCACCCATTGACCACTCTGAAAGCTTTGATGCATCAACCAGGAGTACATAGGGTTTTATGCAGACCTATGATAATAACATATCAGTACTAGTCTTGGATACATTCGATATCGAACAAGAAGGTCTTGTTGTGTACGTGGCATAGAGAGGGAAATAACATATTCTTGGAGTTGGTACGCCCACACTCCTTTAATTGACCAGCACAGTATAATTATGACAAGGACCAGTTCTGAATTCCAGTAAGGCCTGCAAAACTACCTCAATTTTCACGCCGCCTCTTGTGAGCTGACAGTGTATATACGCTCTCGCCTGTGCTCCTCGCTCTAGTTTCAATGCAACGTAGTTTGGGAGTCGGTGGATCAGTATGGTGGGGGCGCACAACCAAACTTCGTGAATCACATACCTTTTATTAGCTTGCCTGCCAACCTCAGAGTCCTGCCCGCCCTCCATAGTAACCTGGTTGAGGGGCAATAATGATTCATCAGCTTCAGAACTGTCACATAATGGCCAGGACTTTATGGTCTGATTTAGGGGCAGAGACGGTGGACAACCATCCAGAAATCGCTCAACATGGGTTATGATAGCTTCCGCAGTAGGTCGTTCCTCCACTGATGACCAGCAAAGCTGGATCAAGTTCCAGTGCGAGTCCTCAATTCGAC
Source organism: Chiua aff. virens (assembly GCA_038094695.1). Lineage (NCBI taxonomy): Eukaryota > Fungi > Basidiomycota > Agaricomycetes > Boletales > Boletaceae > Chiua > Chiua aff. virens. The sequence continues at coordinate 6,888 of JBBPUM010001222.1, read as the reverse complement.
GGGACTCTGGTCGTCTCGGCTTGTCACCTTTCGCCAATCGTAAGACAATAGCCATTTCTTGCCGGATTTCTGACCATGGTTGTTTACCAGACAACACCTCCATAAACGTCAGTATAAATTCAGTTCTCATACCCAATAAACTCACCTGGACGGCGACACAACCAAAAGAGTATATATCGCTTTTAATTGTGTGGTTTGTCATGTCTTCAGAATTAATTTGCTCTGGTGCAATCCAGCGCAGGGCACCTGGTCGTGCAGTAGATCTCTGGAGATACGCGACTGCTGCTGGAATGTTCCCTATCAAGGAAGCATATCCAAAATCGGTTACTCGCGCAGTGAGGTTGGCATCGAGAAGCACATTGTTCTGTCTGTTGATCAGAAACAGCCATTCCAAGTACCAATCATCCGTTAGGCTCACAGGGTTTAGATCACCGTGGACAATCGGAATACCATGCACTGATGTGCATCATTCGTAGCCCTTGACTTTAAGGACATACGATAATCACTCACAGTGCTGTAGCCCATTCGCGATATCCAATATCTGTTAAGTACAATTAAAAGGTGCGAAAAGGATCGATATCCAGGAACCACGCACAAGCCGAAGTCTATGACCAATGTGTAAATGATTGTTATATTTTGTTAAGAACTTACCCAAGGATTTGTTAGTCATCCACAACGAGACCAACGACATTGAACCCTGCATTCCAAACCCATATGCAATTCCCAGAAATGGGACGATGTTTGGGTGCTTGAGTCTCCTCCAAATACCGAGCTCCCGACGGAACATCTGAAGTCATTTAGTTGTCAAATACGGAATACCAAATAGGACAGTGCCTTGAGAGATTTTTTGACCGTAGACTCTTTCTCTGCCATCGTGAAGCGAAATGCCTTGACTGCAACCTGAGGGAAATGTCAAAAATAGGTGGAACCACTAGTTGCCTGTGAACCTCCTTAGGTGAGCCATCATGATACCAGCACCTATAGACATCGCCGAAACCGCCACCAGCAATATAGCTATCGTCCTTCTTGATGATATACGGAGTGAGGTCTGGGGGCGGGGAGCAATTGGTGCTACATGAATTGTACAATCAGGTCAGACCATCATAGTTTAGAGATGGAAACGACATATCTAAAGTTGAATCCTGGATGTATTTGAAGCTGTCCCACTTGCGAAGAGTGGTGTAAATTGGATGGTATGAAGGGGTCAAATACGTACTGACCCTCTTCCTGAGTAGGCGATGCATCCGGGAAAGTACCAGATCGCAGATCGAGCCGCTCAGTCATGACCGGACTCGAAGACTCCCGGGACACACTTTCTGAATTCACGTCTCCGGAGAACGGAAGATATATACCGGGTGCCGAGGTGCCGAGGTTTGTACGTAAATCGATGCCAGTGGATGTGAGCAGGGAGCGAGAACGAACTGAATGTGACGAATCGAGAGCCAGTTCTTTTTCTGAGTTAGGCTGTATGCGAGTGTGGGGTGGAGATTGGACGAAAGGCGATTGCATACGACGCGGTGCCTACGCAGCGAACCCAACGCTCAGACGAAATTAAAGCATATTTGAACGGCGTACCTGCCACAGATACAGCTTTTCATCCTCCGTTGCTGATGCAATCGATTCCCCCGAGGGAGAGAAAGAGACTGCCCGCACGACACAAGGATGTTGCAGGCATCCGATGGAAGCACCTGTGACTGTGTTCCAAAAGCGGACAGTTTTATCGTTGGACGCACTTGCAAGTGTGGTCCCGTCTTGAGAAAGGGAGAGGGAGAATATGCAGCCAGTGTGACCTGTCCATACATCACCAATTTGTCGACCGGTGGCTGAATCCCAACAGCGAATTGTCTTGTCATGAGAGCCGGAGAAAATCCTCGCGCTGTCGTGTGACCACAAGTGACTCGAGATCAGATCTTGATGCCCCTCGAGTGGACCGAGGATGCGAGTGCCAGTCGTGACGTCATACACGGAAACGTCCTCTTCGCCACAGGCGAGCTTGCTTCCGTCAGGAGAGAAACAGAGCGAGATGACGCCGACGGGGATGGTGTTACACAGTGTCCCATCTAAGGTGTAAATTCCTACGGTTCTCCCACCAACGGCCACAAATCGATCGTCTGGAGAGAGTGCAAATTCGTACCACCCTGATGCATGAGGCCATTGATTGATGAGTTTGTGCGATTTCACGTCCCACACTTTAATGACCCCGTACAAGTCAGCGCTGATGATCTTCTTGCCATCTTTTGTCACTGCAACTCTTCCAACCTTTTCATGCGCCATTGAAGTCCCTTCTTGCTCCCCATTTTCTACATTCCAAATCTCCACGGTTCCGTCATAAGAGGCGGTGATAACACGCCTTCCATCTCCAAAATACGCGAGCGCTTCGAAACCATTCGTGTGTGCCGGAATCACTTGTTTTAGCGACAGACCATGGTCCTTGGAGCTTAAATTGTGAAAGACGATAAAGTTGGACCCGCCAATGATCTGGGGGATGGACGAGCTACTCATCCAAGGTATGTAGTGAAAAGACTGATGGGGGTATGGATAAACGCTGCACCTCCTTGAAAGAGCGCATACGGCTTAGTCAACGAGGCAAACATGCGGACCTTGCACTGGTGTGACTAACCCACCTGCCAGCATCCGAAACGAGTTTCGTTCGGGTAAAACTACACGGCGTCGGCCCATTACTCATCTAGAATGTGACCATATCTCGTGTTACTAACGGTTCTCACGTACTAGTAATAAAATTTAATAATTAGGTCCGGTTTGCACTCGATCGAACATAAGTAGTTATTAGTAATGATGCGTCCGTTGGTGACTTCAATAATGTGGAATAGGCAAACAATAACTGTAATCCAATATGGCCGCCCATTGATCATTTCAACTGATTTGCTACATCAACCAAGAGTACATAGGACCTCGTGTGATCCTGTGACAATGGCATGTCAGTACTAACCTCAGATACATTCGATATCGAACAAAGGGGTATGTGACATGGAAAGGAAAATAGCTTGATTCAAGTAAAGCCTACAGGATTTCCTCAGCTTTCATGCTGTCTGTTGTGAGCTGAGGTGCATATACATTCTCGTCTGTACTCTGTGACCTAGTTTCAATATGACGTGGTTTTGGAGTCGGTAGATCAGTATGACTGGAGTGCATGACCAGACTATGCGAATTACCTTTTATTAACTTGCCTGTCAACATCAGAATTCTGCCCGCCCTCAGCAGTAACCTGGTCGAGAAGCGATGGTGATCTATCAGCTTCAGAATCGTCATACAATGGCCAGGACTTTATTGACTGATGCAAAGGCAGAGACGGCGGACAATCGTCCAGGAATTGTTCGATATGGGCTGTGATAGCTTCTGCGGAGGGTCGTTTCTCTATTGATGACCAGCAATACTGGATCAAGTTCCAGTGCGAGTCATCAATTCGACAGGACTCTGGGCGTCCCGGCTGATCACCTCTTGCTAACCGTAAGACGATAGCTGGCTCTTGCCGGACTTCTGACCATGGTTGTTTGCCGGACAACACCTCCATGAATGTCAGTATAAACCTAGTTCTCATACTCAACGGACCGACCTGGACGGCGACACAACCAAAAGAGTATATGTCACTTTTAGGTGTGTGGCTGAAGGTGTCTTCGAAATTAATTTGCTCTGGTGCAATCCAGCGCAAGGCGCCAGGCCGTGCAGTGGATCTCTGGAGATATGAGAGCGCTTCTGGAATATTCCCTACCAACGAGGCATATCCAAAGTCGGTTAACCGTGCAGTGAGATCAGCATCAAGAAGCACGTTGTTCTGTTTGTTGGTTAGAAATGGGTATCCCAGGAGTAAGTCAAGTGCTTGACTGACAGAGTTCAGGTCGCCGTGGATAATTGGAATAGAATGTACTGACACGCATCATTTGTAGCCTTTGACTTTAAGGACGTACAACAGTTACTCACAGTGCCGTAACCCATTCGCGATGTCCAATAGCTGTCAAGTAGAATCAACTTGAAAAAGGATGCGAGGGACCGATATCCAGGAAACCACGCACAAGCTGAAGTCTATGACCAATGTGTAAGTGATTGTTATATTTTGTTAAGAACTCGTTCAAAGATTTGTTGGTCATCCACAATGAGACCAACGACATTGAACCCTCCATTCCAAACCCGTACGCAATCCCCAGAAACGGGACAATGTTTTGGTGCTTGAGTCTCCTCCAAATACCGAGCTCCCGACGGAGCATCTGTAAGGTCATTTAGTTGTTGAGTATGGAATGCTAAACAGGATGGTACCTTGAGAGAACGTTTACTTGTACATTGTGTCTCTGGCATTCTGAACCGAAGTGCCTTGACTGCAACCTGAGAAAAAATGTCAAAAGCAGGTGGTGCCACTAATTGCCTGCGAACCTCCTTAGGTGAGCCATCACGATACCAGCACCTGTAGACATCACCAAAGCCTCCACCAGCAGCATAACTATCGTCCTTCTTGAAGATATGCAGAGTGAGGTCTGGGGACGGGGGGCAATTGGTGCTACATGAATTGTGCAATTGGGTCAGAACAGCGCGATTTAGGGATGGAAACAACATACCTGAAGTTGGATCCTGGATGTATTTGAAGCTGTCCCACTTGTGAAGAACGGTGTGAATTAGATGGTATGAAGAGGTTAAATACGTACTGACCTTCCTCCTGAGTAAGTGGTGCATCGGGGGAAAGCGATTGCATGTGACGCGGTACCTATGCAATGAATTGAACACTCAGACAAGTTTGAAGCACACTCGAAGAGCATACCTGCCACACGTACAATTTACCATCATTTATTGCCGACGCTACGGAGTCCCCAGATGGAGAGAAGGAAACCACGTTCACGGACACGGAGTCAGGATGTTGTAGACATCCAATGGAAGCGCCCGTGGCTGTGCTCCAAAAGCAAACAGTTTTATCGGAAGATGCACTCGCGAGTGTGAATCAATATCCAGTCGGTGTGACCTGTCGATACATTTCCAATTTTTTGACCTGTGGTTGAATCCCAACAGCGAATTGTCTTGTCCCATGAGCCAGAGAAAATTCTGGTGCCATCGTGAGACCACAAAAGACTCGAGATCAGTTGTTGGTGGCCTTTGAGTGGACCGAGGATGCGAGTGCCAGCCACGACGTCATACACGGAGATGTCCTCTCTGCAACACGCGAGTTTGGTGCTATCGGGAAAGAAACAGAGCGAGGTGGCATTGAGTCCGTTGACGTGAACCAGTGTCCCGTTGAGATTATAAACTCCCACGGTGGTCCCGCGAACTGCCACGAATCGATCGTCTGGAGAGAGGGCGAGTGTATCTCCATGCCCATGATGACTCCATTTCTTGACAAGTCTGTGCGATTCCACGTCCCATACTAGAACATTTCCCCAGTCTGTGCAGATTATCTTCGTGCCATCTCTCGTCACTGCAACTCCCAGAACACAATCCTGCATCATCGAAGGTCCCTCTTGCCCCCCATCTTCCACATTCCAGATCTTCACAGCTCCATCTGAAGAGCCGGTAACAATACGTCTTCCATTGCGAAAATATACGAGCGCTTCGATACGCCTCGTATGTGCCAAAATCGCGTGTTTTGGTGACAGGCCGTGGTCGTCGGAGCTTGGGTGGTGAAGGATGATATCTGATACCCTAGTGTCCAACTGGGCGATGGACGAGCCGCTCATCCAAGGTACGTAGTGAAAAGACTGGTGGAAGGTATAGATCAACACACCTTGAAAGAGTGCATACAGCTTATGGCCCATGGTCAACGAGGCAAACATGTGTACCCTCCGGTGACTACGGATTATAATGCATTTCATGCCACGCCGCATACCCTTTGGGTCGTCACTAGGCCTCACTCCTATCCATGAGGCCACGCGTGCTAACCGTCCACAGACGAATGGCGTGTGGACCCAACACGACACAGTGTCAATGTAAAACGTCCCCCAGCCATGGCGAGGATTGCGCCACAGCTGCTTCCTGACTGCAAGCCCTGCTTCTCTTTCGCTTCGCGTTCCAATTCCGCCTATTTCCAAAGTACGGATTGATGCTCCTTGCATAGCGGCCTATGCACTTTCTTTCGAGGACTTTTTTTCTTTTCTCTTCTTGGTGTATGCAGTTCCTTCAACCTCTCAAAATTTCGCGCTGGCGGTCCAGCCTGCATAGACATGGGGAGATAGACGATGTTGACGTGAACATCCCAGACGAGCTTCGTTTAAGCAAGATTACACGGTGTCAGCCCATCTTGAAAAGGTTTTAATTTCTCATATCTGTCAATGCTAGTAGTATTGCCAGATTTGCCGCGTCCCAGGCCGCCGTCCTAGGAAGAGGGGAATGATGCCAGTGATGGGCCCGATAGCCTGCTCATTTAGTATGTGACCTCCTATGTCTCGTATTTAATAGCAGTTCTCATGTAAGTGGTTCTTTAGCTTCTCAATATTAATCCTGTATGATTACTACACCTACTACCTGCATGTATATTCGTAGCCTGTTTACTATTGGTCGATAAGCACAGGGTGCAGTAATTATGACGTCTGGTGTGTCCGTGTGGGCTCAGGCCTTGTGGGATTTTCATATCCAACGTGGTCCATGACACGGCTGTGCTTCGAGTTCGTCCGAGTCAGGCTTGTACAACCAGATCAGAGGGGACCTGAATCACTTCAATGGCTCAAAGATAGGTTCGTGCGTCAAGGGTTCGAATCATTTACAATCTACCCAGCATCAATCGACCACTGATGATTTTCCCTTCATCGAAAGGTACCTCAATGCGCTAGTGTTGGACACGTTCGGTTCTGAACCTCGGTTCGAACTGAACTTTTTGAGAACCGAACCTACACTCGGTTCAGCGTTCACCTCTTGGTGTCGAACCGAACGCGTTGTTGCGTTCAGGTTCAGCAA
>JBBPUM010001221.1:0-10101 GCA_038094695.1 Chiua aff. virens | reverse complement strand
CATGGGCGCTCTCGACGTGCAAAGCGATCGATTTGCTTCGACGACCTTGCACAACGTGGACTCGTACTGACGGTCATAGCTAGCGAGATCGCGTGCAATAGTGCTGAACAGCGTACTCGGGTTCCGTCTCGCGACGTCAATTCTTGAAAAACAGTACGAAGAGCCTAACTTCTCCTGGCAGTCGTACCATCGCGCGATTGAATGAGCCACTGCGGACTTTCCAGACCCCGCAACGCCAGTGAGAAGACAGACCCGCGGTGCGTCGTCCGCCGGATTATTGAGGATATCAAAAATCTCGCGCAGTACTGTCTCCCTAGTCCCTGGCAAGCAACCCTTGGTCTGGTCATACCGTGCACCGTCCGCATACGGCAAGTCTTTCAAGACGCTTTGCTCAATTTTTTCTGCGGCTTTCATGAGTGTCTGGTTAGGATCCGAAGACCCAGGCCTACCGGCGTCCTCCATCACGCCCCGTGAGCCGATAATGATTCTTGTCTGCAGTATAACACCCTGTAAGAATGCATCTCTGAGCTCGTACAGCTTGTTCTGGTAATCCGAGATTCTTGCATCGACATTTGAGAATTTGGATTTCATCATTCGACTTCCTGCTTGAGGTAAATTAGAGATTCCATGAGACGGAAGACCTCCTTACCGAATCCTTCGTGCTCGGCGTGGTCATGAATGAAATTCATGCACTGCATCACTTGTTGTATGAGGAGCTGGAGGGGTTCAATATGTTTCTCGATCGTCTTCATCAGGTTTTCTTCGTGGACGAACGCAAAGATATCGCTTATGGTGCTTGCTAGCCGAATGACTTGATTGTTACAGTTTTTCAGGTTTATGAGAACCTGCGCGTAGCATCGCAGAGATCAGTGATGGTATGCAGGCTTCGCAGTGAGAAGCTCAAACCCGATCGACGGACAACGCAACGGACCATGCTAGCGACGCGTAAGGATGAATCTATGCAGCAATCAGATAGTAACCACGTGGCGACGCCGAGAAATAATCCATACTTGTGCAATTCCAGTAGCAATCTCGTTGAGTAGCTCCATTCTCTTCAAGAAAACTTTCCACGTCGTCTCGAATGTTTCTATGTTCCCTACAGCTTGATCGAACTCCGAATTTGCGTGCTCGATCATATCAAGTGTGGGACGCATTGTGTTAGCTGCTCGGATCGTCCTCTCAATGTCACAGTCAGCCTGACGCTCCTGTGCATCATGTCCCTGACAGGGGGCTGAAGTAAATGTAAACTTGAGTGTGAATTTGGGTTCGGAAGAATCAGCAGGCTCCGACATAATGGACCCCTTGCGAAGAGGTCCTTCGAACACTGAAAACGAGCTCGTGTCTGTAGAATATGGTGGATGAGTTTGCCGTACCATTATTGTTCAGTTTCGTCATGACATCCCCGAAGGTAGAAGTGAGAGTTGCAACGAGTTCTTCTCGTCTGCGTGGAAAGCGGTGCTTCCGGTAAACCTCGACGCGGAAGCCGTCCTCATCCTTCCCATTGCTGACATGGTTCAGTTCTCTAGGGTGCAATGGAGGATGTATACTCACAAGACCACGTTCTCATCCCATGAAATACCACCTCTTCCATGCTTCGCTTGCTTTATCAACCGCACCGTTGCACCTGAGAAAAACTTAATGCAGTATTTCCTTTTCCACCATAGTCTAGGTCTTGTTCCAGTACAAAGTTCGATCCCTGAAAGAAGATAAATTGGCATAGGACAGGCTCTTTGCTGTGACAACCCCACCTGCGATTGTAAACATTTTTGCCCTAGCCCTACGGTGAGCGTGTAAGGTCAGAGTAATGGGTGTACGTACGTGGTTGGATTCGTGTTCCGGCGTAAAGTGGCCATTATACTCCTGGTGCGGCAGTGAGAGGACTAAGATGATATGTACTAGACGGAGAAGGTTGGCAATATTTGGTGTATTGTTGCTTATCCCATTCCTGATAATTTCTTACATAGCCAAGGCATTTTTCAGGCGCAAAAGAGTTTCCCCAAAGATCGAGGATAGCGAAGCATTAATATACAACACTGATTTTATGAAGACAAACAAAAACTGGGCTCCTTTTCCAGTCCCGATCTTATCGGATTCTTATTGAGGCAGTGTGCCAGTAAGCGATAGTAGTCATGAATGTGAAGCGTACAAGAGAACATCAAAGATGGTGCCTACAATGGACGCAAGCAAAGAGCCTTGGAAAACTCTGAGTACAGTAGCACGTCCGAAGCACAACGAGTGTCACAAGACACTCAGATTCTGAAACTAATCTTTGGAGAACTCAAGCCGGGCGTATCCATCGTCGTCGTCATCGTCGTGATACACCTCTAACCATCTCCCATCCACCAGACAAAAGGAAGCCCCAAGGATCTCTACATATACGAGGCTGGAATCAGGGTCATGTTTTTCGTAAACCAGGGGTCGGATTTCAGAGGCCGACAGGTCGGTTGAATCTTTCTTGCTTAGCAACACGAATGCTTGCACACCTCGGAGACGGTTAACGCCACCTAATGTCACAGAAATGATCTACAGACAGCCAGAGCATACATAGTTATCATCAGGAATATTCAAAGCAAGGTTACTGACTCACATCTAAATCTGTGCTGCCTCCAACCTGTCGACAATGGACCGCGAACGAACGAAGGAGCGGAAAGCGGACCCACGCAGGTGCACTGAAGATGCCTTCCAATGTCTCGTCCATGATATCGTTGCTATCAAAGTCCAACAGCAGAGCCGCAATAGACGGTGGTCCTCGCTCGAGAATGGTATATACCTGCTCGACCTGTCGTCGGGGCCAGAATTCTTCGCGATAGCTAAAAATGATAGAGAGCTCGGTGACAGCAGAGAGTTCGGGTAACCAGTCAACCTGATCGAAAATGTCGAAATTGATGGCAAGAACACGGATAGATGGTGCATGTATGCACGAAAAGGGACGGAAGTCTCCTGCGAAATACGTCGCTACTTGGAGGCGAGACACCTCGAGTCTGGCCAGTGCTGCAATGTCACTGGCAGGAATCTGGGGAAAGTCGCATTCGATGAAGCCTAGTTCCTCAAGTTGTCGGAAAGAGGTGATTGTGCGCCAGTGGTCTGCATCCAGCGAAGTGGCTGCAAATTCGAGTTTACGGAGGTTTGTCATGTGTAACATCCCCATGAGGCACTCCCTGGGGGTTACTCCAGGAGGCCTTTCGAGTGTAACAAGGGTTCCTTCCACTTCTGCGTTATTGAAATAGCAAACTTGCACGCTTTTGGCGAGGGAGAGTGCGAGAGGTCTCCCAGCAGTGATATGCGAGATCAGCATGGTGCCACTCGAGCGCTCGTAGAAAGCATTGGAGGGTGAAATCCTGTTTCTGTACCTAGTACGACGTCTGAACTCAAGTTGTTCGAACACGCGTGGAAGACAGAAATTAGCAAAGAATCTGCAAACAAGGGAGAGGGTTGCAAATATTCGACGCTCTCGTGGCCATAGAGGCCCTGTGGGTGGGGAAAGGTATTGGAAGATGATGAAGTATATCTCGTTTGGGATGATAGCCAAGGCGCGATTTGCTTTGCGCCGCTCGGGAGCTGATAAGGCATGATAGTCGAAGTTGGGGTCACAGGGAGAGATACGTAGAATTCACGAACTCACTGGACCAAGGTAAAAGCGCCAGTGAGTCAGACATAGCCGCTGCGATCTGGAATTTGGAAACGATCAGTGTGATCGAAGTGAGCTTGAACAATCAAGTGCACCGCCACGCCTTAGAGTCGACCTTCGCACGTGACAGCACTACAACACTAGTTACCGGGACATACCGGAACGCTATCCTCACCATGATATATTATCACTCTCGCGAGCGAGGCCATAGTTATATTCCTCGCGATGTGCCAAGTCAATAACTCATACCAGGCAAGTGGCGACAAGTTCAACCCCTCAAACTGCTGTCTTGAAATCCGAACGCACTCTGACTGCCCCCATATCAGATGATTCATTAGAATACATTTCAGAGTATTAATGGATAGGAACACCCGTTGGCTCGGATCACATTCTTGTCCTCCAGAGAACATCACGACAGTACTTGGACAGCCACAGGGACAGGTTCAGGCGTTCACCGTCACTGTGGATAATTCGCAACGCAAACAGGCATATATTGGAGTCCGCCCTCGAACGTGCTGCCCGTTCCGGGATTGATTGCAAGCACACCCTGGCATGAAATATGCCCATTCAAAATAAATTGTCGACGAAACACGACGTTGGCGCAGCTGAGACGCCACCTCAATCCCAGGCCAGTGCCTGTTTCGTCTCCCAATTGGTCGCCAAAAGTTCATCCCATTTACCGGTCATCTCATAGTCACCGACGGAAGGAGGACGTCCGTCACGGCATGCCCAGAAGATCAGGGGAGAAGGGTTGCACAGCCCGAGATTCGTCCGCACGCCACTGCCTCGGCATGATACCGGGAGAAGACGTGCGTGCACACATGGTAGCGTGCAGGGTCGCTCAACCCCCGGTTCATCTCCTTTCTTCGAGAACGTGTACCCCGGAGGGTGTAATGCTATGATGCGGTACTGCCAATCTCGCGACCGCGTGGTTGGCCGAGGACGGTCTCAGACCCTTGCTAGACTCAACGCCAACTTGATCGTTCCGTTGGAGCTGGCTTCACATCTTGCTCCGGGAACTCCGAGTCGAACGGGCCCACACGATGGTCAATCTGTGCAAGATCGCTGGCATCGTCTCGCGATTTGTTCTGTCCCATCGCTCCTGTGATCTTGCTTGCCATATCACAGGAGGGATGCGACAGCGCAAACGGTCTTCGTGCTAGTATATCTTGGATGCGGCACCCCTCCCTGGGTGATCACGCTATACAATGGGGCTGTACAAGTCAGAGATGGTGTCCCTTGCGTTGCATCGGTATGTACCCAGTTTTCCAGCCCCGACCTGAGGTGACCGGCACAGGAGTGTTGTTGGCATATCCATTCACCCAGGATCATGATATGACCAAGTACATCTTCCGAACGCGTCATATCACCCAAACTGCAAACGACACGGGGATGTCTTGCCCGACACCGCCGTCGTCATTAGGTTCAGCCATGACGCAGTGCTAGATCAACATGCCCATCGATATTGTCTTCTATCCAAACGCGTTCTGTGCCTGGTGCATAGGATTACGATCACGCCAAGATGCAGGGGATCGATGACCGTGTCAGTCAGACCTGGCTAACGACAACTCGAAGCCGAATAGATTGTCATTGCGTTTACGACACATTGTATCGACATGTACGGCCGTGACGTCGAGTATGTACCATTTCGGGAAACAACGTGGGTTGCCCTTGTGGCGTTTCATTCCCCTCGTCGGGACCAATAAAGCAATTGACATTTTATGTAAATATGACATCCAAGTAGCGTATTATTTCAAACAAGATGTCCTTGGCTAACATATCCCGCCTCCGTCCGAATGCAAATTCCAACGTGCGCCTTCCCCCCGCGCATCAACAGAGCTGCCACATTTTGACAGAGTCACTGTCAACAACACGAAGTCAGTCGTGTTCATCTGAATGGAGCATGAACGTACATGATAAAAGACGAGCTCTCCCCGTCGGAACCCCAGGTAGGATACCATTGATCCTGTGCATCGATGAACGAGCGCATGGCGGTGCTGGACTCGTCTAGCCACGGCTTGTTCCCGACGTTATCCGGGAACCACCCGTTGGTACCCCCGACGGCGAGATCCAAGATCAGATAAAAGGCTGTAATGGGGGTCAGAACCAACGGCGCACGCATATCGCCGGAGAAGAGAACGCACGTTGGTCAAACGGCGTTGCGTTTGTGCCGTTCACCCATGGGTTCGTGAGTACGATCGGGGTCGTGCCGTTTTCGACGACAGTGGGGAAGTCGCCGCGGGTGAAGAAGGGTTCATTGAAGGACAGCTGAAGCATGTAGTTCAACCTTGAGTCGACGTATATGCGCCTGAAACGCGCGGGTGAGCGGGACATGTGAAAGCGGGAGAAACGACGCACAAGAATTCGGAGTCCCATTCGAGTGAGTAGGTGTGGAAGCCTTGACCATAGTCTGTCCGTCGTTGTGTCCAGTAACCAAAGGTTTTGTAAAAGGAGTTTAGGAACGTCAAGGGACCCCAATTGAGGGTGCCGCGGACATAATCAATTCCTCTGAGGATATCCATTAGGGACATAACGAGAATAGGCAATAGAACTAACTGGTAGGAATATGAAGGGGCATTGCCACGAGCTTCCATGATGTCAATTTCACCGCTCATTGGCCAGGGACCGTAGGTATTATTGACGGGAAGCATCCAGATGGCGGGCCAGAGCTGCGAGATGATGAAGATGAGAAGGTGGGTACCGAGCGAGGGTGAACACATACCCAGTCGCCTCTTGGAAGTTTTGCAACGACTTCGACTTTACCATAACGGATGCTGGCGCTGTTTCTGGTACTGATGCGCGCGCTCTGAACGGGATTGATGACGGTGCCACTTGTGGCGTTACTGACGGCACCGCAGGCTTGGTAATATGCGGAGAGATCAGCCTGAGAAGAGGAGTTGCTGCTGCTGCCACCTGGCAACGCGCCGGGGTTTGTGGTATTGTAGGTACAGTCGGTGAGATTGTAGGTGTAACCGTCCAAGACGTTGCTCAAGCCGATGGCATCGGAAGTCAGGGTTGGTGTGATGTAGAGATACCCGTTCTGGACGTAAGAATTGTTTGTCGAGTCTGTCGTCATCTCGAACTCGCCGTTACTATAGAATGAAATGAAAGTCTGCGGGGGCGGAGCCGAGACGAGTACTTACCCAAAGCCACTGAGCTCGATTTCGCGGAACCAGTTTCCGCTCGAGCCGAAGACGGTGTCGGTGTCGGTGTTGAAATCCTCGTCGAGGACCATGCAGAGGTTTCCGGTGAGCATAGGGACACTCGCATACCCGAAGTAGCAGCGGATGGCAGAGGCGACGATGCCGAGGAAGGCGACGCCATAGGTGACAAAGTATGAGATGCGCTGATATGGATCTTTCTTTTTGACCCAGGGCTTGTCGATGGTGCTGGGATCCTCGAGAAGGGTGGAGCGCATACGAGTGGACTTTTTCTGGGGTAGGAGGGAGGGGAGGGTAGAGTGCGCTGTGAGTGGACGGGATGGGGGCGGCGCCAGGCTCTCGCGGACGCGGAGGCCAGAGGAGGTGCGGCTCGGGAAGCCGGACGAGCGACCGCCGCCATAGTAAGAGGAGGTGCGGGGAATGTCAGCGGGGAAGGAGACACCGGGGCGAGGCTCTGCATTGATGGGCGGGGTTGGGCCGCGACTAGAGCCGGAGAGATCTGGCGTAGAGAACGGATTCGAGTTGGTGGCGGCAGTGGACGGCCGAGACTCGTCGTTGGACGTGTCGCGACGCTCTTCGCCGAGGAAGAAAGGAGAGGACATGGCTCACTAGGACTGTTGAACGCAACCATGCTCGGCGTATAAGAGACTGGTGTTGATTGCCAAAAAGGGAATGCACGGAACGAAAACGCCGATTTGCATTTTCGATCGAGTCTAGATCGTGGATCTGAGATCCCACGGAGATTAATCGGGCTATTTCCTTCCTTGCTCGACGGAGCGTCTCTCTACACCCACATGGACCGTCCATTCCCATCTCCTCGCTCCGTACCTTGTTCCACTCTCTCTCTCACCTCAGTGGATTTACCTCATGCGAAAAAACCACTCGTTGCCGACACGCGCCAAGGTACAGGGAACCAACTTCTCCTGTTGTCTGATAACGACATCCCCACGGCGCCCACCACCTGGCGCACATATCTGTCACCTGGCCGCCAGCGGTGACGTATTTCCTGTCACCATCAACCTTGATTGTCTGCCGGACGCGTTTGGCATGCACACCCGCTAATCCGTTCATGCGGTCCCTCTCTCTGATGCATCGTGTCTCTCTCCAGGGCAGATTGCTGCAACCTGGCACATGGTGCCTTTCGTGCCTTTATCCATCCTTTTGGTCGCCCGATATCCCTCTTATCTTTTCACATTTATCATTTACCCGGCGCAAATGCACCACCGATAATGTTCCCAGCCAATATCCGGCTCGTTCCACTTTGTCCCCCACCCCTATCAATCGATATTCGCTTTGCTGTATGGGCGACCTCTCATTTTCGTCTGCCCACCACGGTAGCGCGACCATCACGACTTCATTCATGATATTTGCAAATGTGCTCATACCGCAGTACACGCCCTGTCTAGGTAAAGAACCATCCTACAACAGAACAAATCATCAACCGTATCTCCCTTCGGTTCTTGGTAATGTCTCGGCTGCACACATGGTGTGATGCTCGCGTGAATATCATGATTGCATGTCCCAGTGCTGCCGCCACGAAAACATTCGACTGATAGCACACCAAGCGCCCACTCAGCCATAATCGTCGCGTCAATCGCGTGGAGAATCGCGAACAGAACGCGCGTAAGATAGAGAAGCATGTTGTGAGCATCCCGATAAGATTGTCCAGCTCTCGTATTGGCCCTTTTCGCGTGCTCCTGCAGTCAGATATCAACGCGAAGCCAACCATCGTCGAGCACCGTTCAGGTATTTCCTTGCAAGTGTCAACGATCGATGACCTCACACGACTTGACGAATCAATTTGATCACTTGTTTGCATGTTAGGGTTTCTTCTGATAGCAGACATTCAAAAACCAAGCAAGTCCGTGTCCAGTCTCGTGCGATAAAGGAGGCGGCGCATGCACTCGAACGTCCCCGAGATTGGGATACAATCTATCTCGCATGCGCTCGGACATACACACTTGCCTGCCGAGGATCAACGTTCAAACCGATATCTAAGATAATGCTGTCCTTTTTGGGCCCCCTCTACTGCGGGAGGGCAACGTCTGCATTATGGAATTGCATTTTGATCCCGGATGTCAGACTACTCGAATCAGAAGTGTGGCGCACCTGTCGATTAGACGTGTCCTCGACACAAGACATGCCTTTTTCATGCTGTTCGACTCTCCGTTTTCGCGAGCGGGTACCTCTCTCGGTGGGAAAAGGAAACTTGGATCATGAAGCGGGGAGCCATATAGACTTTCATAGCGAATGTACCAAGCACGCAGCGTCATCGTCAGCAATGCGTGGTGATGAACGAGGGCCCGAGAGGGAAGCTCGCCACGTCTCCCGTTCATTTTTCTGAAACCAGTTCGGCCGGACTCCCACTTCGCGCGAATTTCGCCGTCGCTGCGATCCATGGTGCGCGGATTAGTGGCCACCAGGAAGGCGCCACCGCGTCATTTTATCTTGGATGGATGATGGCCTCGAAAGAACGTGTCTCCCTTGAAATTGAATTTACCGCCAAGCGTGCCACATCTGGTCGGCAGGGTAGACCTCGAAAATCCTCGGAATGGCGTCGCGGGTGATCATAGGACGAATCCTGTACGTCTGTTCTGAGACTTTCGAGACCGTTCGATGCGGTTGTGTCGATTAGATACGGGAGTTGCAAGCCAACCAGCGTGATGGTGGCGCGAAGTGGCGCTGACCATTGCTGGCAACTTCTCACATCAGCTTGCAGTGACTCCAGCACTTGAAAGCATCCCCGAACTTGGATTCCCTCCGACGCAACGGTCTTGTTTGCGATTCGGATGTTTGCACGGTCGTATTCCAGTGCACGCACTTCTCTGGTCCCGAATCCGTCCATTTTATGGAAGCGCCTGTTTGGGGCGTTGCCCGTCGCTTGCTAATTGGTTTAGAGATGCGCCAGTGCATGCACCTCCCTACTCTCGAACCGATCCATTCTATGGAAGCGTTTGCTTCGGTCTTTGCTCGTCGCTTGCTAATTGGTTTCGAGACCACTTCCCACTGTAACGCCACCCGACACAGCCGAGCACCTCTCCCCTTCCTAGCTTGTTTTCTATTTTTCCTTTCGAGCGTTGAATCTCACGGCTTCGTACATTACTCGCTTCGTAAAAGTTTGTCCACAGATGAGCGCTGAGCCATGGTCGACCAAACTCCTCGCAACGGCCCTCCCACGATGAAGCGCGTGCCTTGCGGAGGACCTCGGGAGCGGTCTTGGAACATAGGACCTCGTAAGTATGGTCATCCGCCTTCAATAATACACAATAACTTGAGTAACGGCGGAATACACAGGCCGTTCATTTCCAAACT
>JBBPUM010001220.1:0-10104 GCA_038094695.1 Chiua aff. virens | reverse complement strand
CCAGTACAGAAACAAAGAACACTGGGACGAGCTCGGGGAGAAAGTTTCCTCTAGCTTGAGGGAAAAGCAGCAGAAACTGTAGCCGTATGTTCATGTACAGGATGATGTATGCATGTTGTAGGACCAGCGATGCCAAAAGGCCAGGAGTTTGGTATAGAACCCAGGGACGCCGGCGCTCGGTTGGTGTCAACAAGGTACGTAAGGAATGGAGAGCCTTGAAGCAAGGTAACTTGTGCCGCGTAGTGATTGCTCTGGTACACATGAGCCACTGCAGACCAAGGAAAGGACCGTCTTACCGGTTGATGAGGGTCAGTAGAGGTAAGTGTATCAGTATATTGAGTATAGTAAACACCAGCGTTGGAACTGGACTAATTAGTTTGTCACGGCTGGAGACGCTACTTCTCCTGAGGAGCGACCAGGGCGTAGAAACGAAAATGGCCATTAACATATCCAGCAGTGTGGGTCCTAGTGAACCGGTTAATTGTCAGTAGTAATTACGAGTTTGCCTTGAATTGAAATTCACCCATTCCCTTGTACATGCCCGACCATCCCTGTCGGTGTGTAGGGATTATAGAACATTAAGATGAAGGAAGTGGCAAAGCGTACCTCGATTCTGCGGACCCTCGTCAGCATCGCGAAGAGGGAAGTCGAGCTGGTGTCTGCCATCAATTGCTCATCGCACTCCAAATCGAGTTGAAGACGCTTGTGGTTGTACTGAGCTCTCAGCCTAGTGACCATGCCGTTGAGCACTGTCACGGTGACCACGGAAATTGCAATCATTCCCATTGAAACTAGAGCGATAGTGAACAAGAGTCCTGTCATGTCCTCAGGTATGGTGGGGAAGGGCCTCGGAGTCAATTGTGGTGGATTGGCCATGAATACGAATTGCAGTCGCTGTGGTCGAGAGGGAAAGTCAAGGCTGATCTTCTGAACTTGGGTAACTTGAAGGGAATGAGGTTTAGCCAGGATATTATGAACATTTACGGCTTTACAGTTGGTCGCCGGCTGTGACAACTGTGGGTCAGAACACGCAGAACAAGGAACATTCACTTGGACATGTATCTGACACAATAGCCATGGATACATGCCTGGGATGATTGGTATAGGACCCGGTCGCCAGAAGGTGTGCATAGCGTGCACAATGAAAGGCAGTGTCGCTTACTAGTGACAGCGAAGGCCAACGTTCCAACTTCAGGTCCTAGTTTGAATCAAGTCATGAAAGGGTGTGTAACACCCGACAAAGAACTAGTTCCCGACATCCGGCGTTCAGCAGCATCAGAATCAGACTCGACGCTGGGTCATTGCCAGTGAGTACTCATGCAATTGTCTCTCCAAACCGGATGTTGATTGCGACGGTTGAGTTATATTTGAGACTCCGCTTCGGCAAGTATTCGACAACTTGAAGTGGTAACTGTGTGACAGACAAAATGCACGATATCAACAGCTGCGTATCTTTGGTCGTTCAACTTCCCACTGGCAGATGCACGTATGGTCTAAAAACTAGTATGTGCATGGTGTAAAGTAGCAAAATTTTTCTATTTTATGAAGTGCCGGACTGGAGATAAGGGATAGTACCTCTCCTAGTTTGTACCTACCCTCCCGAGTGGCTTGACATCGGGGCCGAGGTTACACCGTTAGTGTGTGTGAGGGTCTGAGGCTGCTGGCTCTACTAGTAGATGGCAGGACGACACGCGACCTGGTGGCTGAGGCACTACTGCTGGTGGCTAGAGGCGGTATTGAACCTGAGCAACCCAGATTTATCTCTGGCAACATTAATACTAGTAGGCCCATCAGGCTTTCTACGTCGGGTAAAATGACGTGTAGTATTTATGTCACATACCGGTGCGACACTGGCAGAACGATATAACAATGAGAATCTTGGCTATATTAGTACCATGGTGCCTTGAGCTACTATACATCTACGTCATAACTGCTCCGAACATTACTAGGTGATACGTGTCAGGATAGTATCAGCAACGTGAACGTCGTCCACCACCAGGCACGATATAAAGCGCCCCAGCCCTCTTCACTAATAATCTTTCTGGCGCAATCAACTGGATCGGTGTACAGCTCGGCTTCCGAATCAACTCTTAGGCTATGAAATTAGAATCAGCACTAAGGGATCCTCGCCAAAAACTTGAGAACGGTACCTGATAACACTCTCACCAGTTCCGAAATCTCCCATCGCTTCTGCCGCATTGCCTTCCTTCTCGGAACTACTAATGGCTTCGGGGGGAGCATTAGTCCGCTGTAGACTGAGCCTCAGGTTGATGACTTGAAGAGGCGTGAGAACAAGAGTGTTGGCCAGCGCTAACACAAAGGCTACGGTGAACCCGAGGAAGAAGTCCTCATTTGGCAGCTGGCCTAGTTCAAGATGGGGAACTTGAAGGAACCGATTCCGTATCATTGTGAACAGGTTGAGGTACGAAGTCTGGATAGCCAGCACAGACCAAATGCCAAACATTTGGCACAAAATCCACGGACGTCGACGTTCTGTAGGTGTCAACAAGACCCGCAAGCAATCAAGAACACTAGAGAAATATGGCAATTTGTGCCGCGTAATAATTGCTCTGCTAAATATGAGCCTCCGCAATCCCCAACGATGGATGGCTTACCGGTTGATCAGGACCACTAGAGGCGTAGATTTCATTAGATTGGACACAAAAAGTAACAGCACTCTGCCGATTCCATAGAGTAGAGATTTCCAATCGGATCCGTTATTGTTTGCGAGGAGCAACAAGAGTAGTGGGAGAATGAGTATCAACGCATCCAGTAACGTGGGCACTAGTTCATGGACGACGTGTCAGTAAAATTACTCGTGGGCTCGCCAAGATTAAAATTCACCGAGCCCTTTGTATAAACCTGAAAGTCCCTGCCCGGGTGTTAACGTTACAATCTCCCAAGATGGGCAACAAAGCGTAGCGTACCTCAATTCTATAAACCCTCACCAGCATCGCAAAGAAGGAAGTGATAACCGGGCCGGTATATGGCTGGATATCGTACTTTGGCTTGAGTTGGAAACGCTTAGGGTGGTACTGAGCTCTCAATCTAGTGACCACGCCGTTAAGTGGCATCATAATAGCCACGGAGAGTGCGATCACTCCCATCCCCATTGAGATCAGAGTGATGGTAAACAGAAACCCGCTCATATCCTCTGGAGGGGCAGGGAAGCTGGCCGATTCTGGTGGATTGGCCGTGAACATGAATCGTAGTCGCTGCGGCAGAGGGAAGAGTCAATATCAATCTTCTGGGCTTCAGCGAGGGAATGGGGTTCGACCGAAGTATTTGAATATTATCAGAATATACAGCTGTACAATTGTCTGTTGGATGTGACAGCTGTGGGTCAAAACATACGACGTAAGGGACGCGGCACTCGGAAATCCCCATATGCCTGGAGTGGCAAACTACACATGTAGTACATGCTCAGCTGATCAGGACGGTGGCAGAATCCCACCGTGGGTCCGCGAGAAAGTGTGCAGCTGTGGAATGGCGGTGTTCCCCATTAATATTGTTAGTTTGCAATATCAACCAAGCCGCACATTTTTGGCTTCCTCAGGCTCCTGTAAAGTGGAGTCGCATGCAACATCTAACAATTTGGTATCCAATGTTCAGTATTAAGCTGTCGAATGGTCGTGACCTATCGTCTGTACTCGAGTACTGATTACGACCTATATTTAATGGGCTGATGAAATTGCCCTACACTGTTAGTTCGGTGGTTAGCATCAGATACTACTTTGATTTATCAACCGGTATGAAACACTACTTTTATGTCCTCTCACAATTCTGAGAGCAATGGTTGGTGGTTATTCGCCTGAAATGTTGTCGTCCGTGACCGCGTCTGCGTCGGGCGAGTCTAGAGACTGCGGTATGCAACTTGAATGACCTAGATTTATCTGAAAAAGACTGACATATCACCGCTAGTACATATATCAAGCTTTCTACGCGCCAGAAGCCGGGTCAAATGATGCATAACGACACAACAGTGAGAATCTTGACTATAATAGTACTATGAAGTGAGCTATACCTCTAGACCACAATTGCTCCGAAGTTCGAACATGACACTGAGTGGGCAATGCATGTCAGAATAGTATCAGTAACGTAAATGTCGTCCACCACCAAGCGCGATATAAAGTGCCCCAATCCTCCTCGTTGATGATCTTTCTTGCGCAATCAATTGGATCGGTATACGGTTCCACTTCCGAATCAACTCTCAGACTGAAATTAGGATGAGCACCAGGCAGTCCTCGCCAAAAACTTGAGAACCGTACTTGATAACATTCTCACCAGCTTCGAAATCTCCCATCACTTCCGTCGCATTGCCCTCCTCCTTGAAACTACTGATGGATTCGGAGGGAACATCAGTCCGCTGTAAACTGAGCCTGAGGGTGATGACTTGAAGAGGCGTGAGAACAAGAGTGTTGGCCAGCGCTAAGGCAAGAGCTATGGCGAACTCGAGGAAGAAGTCCTCATTTGGCAGTTGGCCTAGTCCAAGTTGGGGAACTCGAAGGAACCGATTTCGTATCATTGTGAACAGGTTGAGGTACGAAGTTTGAATAGCCAGCACAGACCAAATGCCGAACATTTGATACAGAATCCACGGCCGTCGACGTTCTGTGGGCGTCAACAAAACCTGCAGGGAATAAAGAGCACTATAGTATGACAGTTTGTGTCGCGTAATAGTTGCTCTGCTAAACATGAGCCTCCGTAGTCCCGAACGATGGACGTCTTACCGGTTGATCAGGGCCACTAGAGGTGTAGACTTCAGCAGATTGGACACGCCAACTTAGTAATAGCCCTCTGCTGGTTCCATAGAATAGAAAATTCCAATCAAGTTTGTCATTGTTTATGAGGAGAAACAAGAGTACTGGGAGGATGGGCATCGACGCATCCAATAATTCCTCTTGTGAGGTCAGACGGTCGAGTAAGGATCACGCAGGAAGCGTTGGGGGGCGAAAGTAATGCCTATCTCTCCCTGGTCGGGAGTTGGCTCGCCTTATATGTTATTCTATCTAGTAACTCGCATGTATTTATTGTACGACGCCATATGTTATGTTCTCACGTGTCACTGTCACTGTGACATGTGTCACTCGCTGGCCGAGTGTAGCTTGTCGTGTCTAGTTTGACACTCCAAGGCACAACAATTCCAATTGTTGGAGATTAACAATCTCGATTAGTGGTAGGTACAGCCACTGCTTACTTAAGCGTAGGTACATCGCACTGTACCGTCATAACGAAGTGACTATACATCTAGTATTTCAAGACCAATAATGTAGGCACTGGTTCATGGGCGATGTATTAATAATTACTCGTGAGCTTTCCAAGATTGAAATTAACCAAGCCCTTTGTACAAGCCTGACAACCCCTACCCGGGTGTTAACGTTAGTACGATCTCGGACAGGTAACGAAGCTGAGCGTACCTCAATTCTGCGAACCCTCGCCAGTATCACAAAGAAGGAGGTCATAACCGGACAGGGAGGCAGCTGCGTATCGTGCTTTGGATCGAGTTGGAAATGCTTACTAGTAGGGTTGTACTGAGCCCTCAACCTAGTAACCACACCGTTAAGTGGGATCATGATGGCCACGGATAGTATAATCGCTCCCACTCCCATTGAGATCAGAGTGGTGGTGAACAAGAATCCACTCATATTCTCTGGAGATGGAGAAGCGGGCCAGTTCAATTCGTGGTAGATTGGCCGTGAATATGAATCGTAGTCACTGCAGCAGAGTAGTAAGAAGTCAGGGTCAATCTTCTGGGCTTCCGACAGAGTGAAGTTCACTCAAAGTATTTGAACACACGGTTTTATGATTGTTCGCCGGCTGTGACAGTTGCGGATCAAAACATACGGTGCAAGGAACGGGGCGCTTGGAAATCCCACGGCGGGCCGCCCCATGTACCTGGCACGATGAACTACATATGTAGTACCTGCTCAGGACGGTGACGGAATCCCGCAACGAGAAGGCGTGCAACCGTAGGCGGCCTAAAATGACTGCGTTCCCCATTATGCGTTTGTGAATATCAAAAAAGACGCTTTATACTCGGTTTTGGCTTCCTCCCGTCACGATTATCGTATGCAATACCTAACGATTTGGTGCTCGATTTCAATACTAAGTTGTTGAGCGGTTGTGACGTATTATCTGCACTCGGGTAATGGTTACGACTTATATCTAGTGAACTGACGAAATTGCCCTGCACTGGTAGATGATTTGTCGACTAGTAGGAAACGTGTTCTGTTGCAGTTCCTTGAGAACCACGATTGGTGGCCATTCGCCTGAAATATTGCCGTGCATGACCGCATCTGTGTCGAGCGAGTCTTCAACTTGTTCAACTCTGATCCGACCTGCAGGCCTCTAGACACTTCCGATCGTAGCTCTCCAGAACCGAACACAGCCGTCATTATCGGCTGACGAGAGAACAGTACTGAGGCACATAAGGTATTATGTGCACTGCCCCGGGCTGCTGTCCGCTATCTCCTAGATATATCCCATCGTTGTCACAACATACTATACTTTCATCTCACTTCCTGAGCTGAACTCACTCCCTTCCCAATATGAAACCGGTTGCAACGAAGTATATCGTCCACGAATCGGACCGAGCTGAGTGCGAAGTCGCTTCACTTCTGCAGCAACACTAGCGGGTGGGCTTGAAGTAAACAACCTGGACTTATCACTACTATACCAGATCATCGAAGCACCGGCGGCCAGGTAGCATGATATATAGTGTTTGTGACGTGCACCGTAACGCTGGCAGTACGACACGGCAGTGAGAGTCCTGACTATATTCTATAGTGCTGTAAAGTGAAGATCTAAAGCTCAACTGTTGAAAGCATACCGCCGAATAGCAAAGTGAATGCCGTCCACCACCAGGCGCGATATAAAGCACCCCAGCCCTCCTCATTGATAATCTTTCTCACGCAATCAATCGCATCGGTATACGGCTCCGCTTCCGAATCACCTCTCAGACTATGAAATTAGAATTAGCACCAAGCGGTTCTCGCCAAAAACTTGAGAATGGTACCTGATAACATTCTCAGCGGTCCTGAAATCTCCCATCACTTCTGCCAAGTTGCCTTCCTCGGAACTATTGATGGATTCGGAGGGAGCATTGACCCGCTGTAAAGTGAGCCTGAGGGTGATGACTTGAAGAGGCGTGAGGACAAGGGTGTCAGCCAATGTAAAGGCAAGGAAGATGGTGAGCTCGCGGAGGAAGCCTTCACTTGATAGTTGGCCTAGTTCAAGTCGGGGAATTTGAAGAAAACGACGCCATATTATCGTGACCAGGTTAAAATGTGTAACTTGCAAGAGCACCACCTGCCAAGCGCTGGACGTTGGGCGAAGAATGCACAGGCATTGACGCTCTGTGGGCGTCAACAAGACCTGCAAGGAACCAAGAGCACTAGAGTATGGCAATTTGTGCCGCGTAGTAATTGCTCTGTTAAAAATGAGCCTCCGCAGTCCTGAACGTTGAACGCCTTACCGGTTGATCAGGACCACTAGAGGTGCGAGCCTCACTAGACCGGACACACCGAGTAACAGCGCTCCCCCGATCCCATCGAATATAAATTTCCAATCGAGAACGCCATTGATCATGAGGCGCAACAAAAGTATTATGGGAATGGGCACCGACGCATCCAATAGTGTGGGCACTAGTGCGTCGACGGGGTGTCAGTGATTGCTCGTGGACATGCGGAGATTGAAATTCACCAAGCCCCTTGTATAAGCCTGACCATCCCTGCCCAGCTGTTAGCATTACAATCTCCCCAGATGAGTACCAGAGCGTAGCGTACCTCGATTCTGCGAACCCTCACCAGCATCGCAAAGAAGGAAGTGACAACCGGGCCAATATGTGGCTGCATATCGCACCTTGGATCGAACTGAAGACACTTAGGGTTGTACTGAGCTCTCAACCTGGTGACCACACCATTAAGTGGGATCATGATGGCCACGAGGAGTGTAACCACTCCCACTCCCATTTGAACTAGAGTGATGGTGGACAAGAACCCGCTCATGTCCCACCGGAGAGGTGAAGAAGTTGGTAATGAGTCTGGTGCCGTGAATACGAATCGTGGTCACTGCGGCAGAGGGAAAAGTCGATGTCAATCATCTCTGGGCTTCGGTAAGAGAGTTAAGTTCAGCCAAAGTATTTGAACATATTTACAATTGTCCACTGGCTGTGGCAGTTGTAAGTCAAGGCATGCGGCGCAAGGGACACGGCACTCGGACGACGGAAATCCCCATATACCTGGCATGGCAAACCACACATGTAGTAGTGCGCGGTGACAGAATCCCACCGCGAAAAAGCGTGCAACCATGGAATGGCGGTGTTCCCCACCGTGTATTTGCAAATATTAACAAAGCCACGCGTTTTTGGCTTCCTCCCGTTGAGCTCTCGCATGCAACGCCAACAACTTGAATCCAAGTAAACATTCGCTGTCCAACCTTTTGACTCATGCGCGGACGTACCTCTAGTTCGTACCTATTCTCGATGAGTGGCATGACGCCGGGACCGAGGCTGTGGCAAACGACGATCTTGTGGCGCATGTTGCTGAGATGGGAGTTGATTGAGGCTAGACGCATTCGTGGGAAATATCGCAAACAACGTCACGGGAGCCCGCGGGACTCGGATGTAGTTGTATTTGAGACTCCGCTTGGGCAAGTATCCGACAAGTATGGCGGTCAAAATGCACTTTTATTCGGCGCAATGTTTGAGGGGTGGCGCAATCATTTGAGAGGACAGCGCAATCATTTGAGAGGGACAGCGCAATCATTTGAGGGTGATGCTGTGCCGGCCCGGTCTGGAGCCGGCTAAGCCGAGTCCCAAAATCTGGGCTAGGGTGGACTGATATAAGAGTCAAAGCTGGTCTCAGTGGTCTGCCAGGTCCGGTTTACCTCATGTCAAGGACTCAGAATGGAATCCACTACTTAGTATGGTACACGAGTAATCACATAGCCTAAATTGCTGCCTAATCCATCCTCGCCCGCTTCAAGTTGAAGCGAACACAACATGTAAATGATGCGATGCATTGTCGCATTTTCATCATGTTGTGCCGCCCCCTCGTTCCTGTCGGTACGCGTCGTCATCAGGTGGGTGGGACAAAGGGAAAGGGTAGGGTGACGTGACGTGACGTGTAGGGGTTAATTGTTATTGTCGTCGCCATGAAAGGAGAGGGAGAGAGAGAGATGGTTTCCGTCATTAGGTGAGGCCTAGGCCAGGTGTAGGAGGGAGGGTGCAAGAGAGAGGTGGTGGAGAGGGCGGAGACCGGGCCAGGATGTTTGAGATTGATTGCGGGAATGAGTCCCACGACCTTTCCCTTCTCCCTTCTGTCACCTTCATCCGCCCTGACGCCCATCCCCACCTTGAAAAAGCATCACGGTCTCTGTCTTCGGATATTTGCAGTGCAGGATGGCAGCCTGATCCTGCTTCAGAGATGGCCGACTCACCAGCGACAACGGCTACTATGACAGCAGCGCGTCCCTTCGCTCCTACCACCTTGCTTCAGCTCAGCAGCACGTCCAGTCCCCGAACACCACACTTTCTCGCACCCACCCACCACTCCCAGTCGCAGAGCAATGCCCTCACTAGATATCTGCACGGGTACGGGTAACCCGCACGGGTCACGGGTCAGGGTGCCCGCAGGTATGGGTGCAGGTTGTGCCACTCGACCCAACCCGTAGGGTGTGTACCCGTGGGTAACCCGTAGGGGTATTGCCTAAAATGGGCAATCGCGACTCACGACGAGACGCGACGAGACCACAACACGACACAACGACTATCGACGAGTCGTCATGTCCCCCTCATCCACTTCCTTTCCCCTCCCTCCCTCCCCTTCTCTCTCTCTCTCTCTCTCTCTCTCTCTCTCTCCCTCTCTCTCTCTCTGCCACAACGGACGCCACGGACGACACGGTGCGACACGCCACGACGACGACGACGTACATCAACGTGACGCCAACGCCCTCTCCTCCCCTCCGTCTCCCCTCCGTCTCCCCTCCCTTTCCCCTCCCCCTCTCCCACTCGTTCTGCTCCGAGACGGTGACGCCGCACGACGCGACGATGGTGCAACAATGTTGTTGCACCATCCACGCGTCGTGCTCGTCTCTTCCGCCCTT
>JBBPUM010001219.1:0-10106 GCA_038094695.1 Chiua aff. virens | reverse complement strand
GCCCTCGGTCAGCTCGAAGAAGCCATAGATTCCCTGTCTCTGGGGCTGCAGTTCGAACCGAATAATGCTGTGAGCACTACCATCCAGTATCTCGATTACCTCGGCACCTGACGCGTTTACAGGAATTGAATGGTTACATGGCTGAGCTCCAGAAGCTCGCCGAGGCGCGAGGTTCGACAGCATCGACCACCGAGCCTACAGCACCAGATGTCGCATCGCAGGAGTAATTGTTACTGCATACCTCTATATTCCACTCGTACAGTCTGCCACTTTGCTTTGTATTTTGTCAATTGCACAAATGACATACATACCTGTGGGTACACTATTCTCGTGAGATTTTGTTGACACAGATGTCGAGAACTCCTCTTAAGGGGTGTGTTATCGGCAGCTCGATGTCACCGGCAACAAGGATTGACACCGGCCTTCTATCTCTTCCCTGGTCCGTACACTTTCAAGACACTCACCGTGACCGTCCTTCCGAGGAACCAATGTATTGTAAGTTTTGTGCTGGCCCCTAGTTGCTCGCTCATCTTCGACGGTCAGGCAACATTAGGCTAAAACACGGTGGCGCTGTGCAGCGCCCGATTTTGCTGACCCACCTAGAGCGACTCCAATGGACAAACATTGGTCCTTGGTGAGCGTCTCCGAGTGGAAGCTTCAGCCCTGTTACAACAACCCTTAATTTAGTGTACCTTCCTCGACGTAGGGACATCGCGACCCTGTGCGCGATGTTCCTTGGGACTAAAAAAAGACGCGTCACCTCCAGATGCATATTTTGTCCGGGTTTTCGTGCTCTCATCTTACGCCTACCCCTGAAAGCATCACCGTCAGTCAGCGCCCGTGGAGCTCACTAATCCTATTCCGTCCCCAAACTCGCATGCCATTCCAATTGCAGTGAGTTTGACCGCTTCAAACCGGTCGCAATTTCAAATGACCTGTCTACAGAAAGCGCTGGCCATGTCCATCAACAACCGCCTTGTTTTGGATTAGAACATTGTACCGGCTGAAACCCCGAGGTGTCATCGTGGAGCAACTGTAAATCACTGCGCCATCAAGAAGGCCATACCACCACCCACTTGCGATCGAGCTTCGTCTCCCGAACAATTGCTCCGTCATCCTGACATTGATAGCTGCGGCGGTGATATGACATAGTTCTTGTCGTGCCTGGCATCAGATTGTACGAAATGACACACTTATCAATGCCAAGGCCGACTCACTACCATTTACAGGGTTCTTCAAAGCGGCGGTGAAAAGTATCGTGCGGTTTTATTTTAGGATCTGTTCGCACGTGTGTCAGTTCTGTCAGAGAACCAAGGACGTATCATTGTCAATTGAAAGCCATTCTTGCCACAATCGCGCATATGAGGCGGCGAACAGAGCACGGTGACGTTCGTCACTCGAGTCATCCCGGGTTTTCGGTCCGCTCCTTTTAGAAAACTCCAATCTGGGCAGATCTCGACGAGGTATAAAAACTCGGCGGAGGAACGAGAACAAAGCAGTTGAGTTACCTCCAATCCTATCAGCACGTAGGCTTCAGAACTGCCAGGTGGGACACCCAAGTGACCAATGGTGTTTTTGCCATGCTGACGACGTCCTAGCTCTCTGCCATACATAAACGCCCTCGTAACCGCAATCGCGCACCTAGATTCATGATTGATGTAGGCCATATCTCGTCCCACACCCTCCAGTCACTGAGTCTCTTGCAGAACCTCTCTGTCACCCATCGTCGTTCGAAGCAAAGGAAGGCGTTGGGAGGCAAGCCAGAAGTCCGCGTGGCCACCGTCAAGGTCACCAACCCCCCCACGACACAACCACCCCAAACAGATAGGCAGTAGGGGGTCCCCGGCTCAAGAATCAAAGACGTCGGGGGGAGGACAAAGTTACTGGGGGTCTGAGGAGATAGGCCCCCTGTACATAGCCATGCTACTCGATTTTCTGCCCAAAAATTCATCGTTTTTTTGCTTCTCGTCGCTTGATGAGGGGAGGGTTCGATCACCGTACCCGATTCTGAGTAATTGCAGAAACGATGCGTCTGATGAGCCATATTCGGACAGACTTTGATGGGTGTGTCAGCCGGTGGAAAGACCACTACTAGGTGCGCAGTTAGTACTGCCGGCGCCGCGTCAATGAGCCCAAGGAAGCGGTCGAGAACTCCTCTCAAGAGGTGTGTCGTCGGTAACTCGGTGTTACCGGTAACAGGCATTGACATCGACCTTCCACATCTCTTCTTTTGGTCTGATATACACTTTGAACTTGAAGACACTTGTTGTGATCAAAGTACCATGAGTCCTCTGTCGGTCCCAAGTTGCTCGTTCATTTATGACCGTCAGGCAACAGGCCAAAACATGTTGATGACACGGCGCGGTGACCGATTTTGCTAATCCACTTAGAGCGCTCCGGCGGACAAACATTGATCCTTGGTGGGAATCTCCAGGTGGAAGCTTCGACCCTGCCGGTGTTGACCAGCAACCCTTAATTTAGTGTACCTTCCTCGGAGCAGGGACATCGCAATCCTATGCGCGATGTTCCCTGCGACAGCCAGTGAAAAAAGATACGTCATCCCACCAGATGGATATTTCGCCCGGGTTTCTATGCTTCCACCTAACGCCTACCCCTGAAACCACCGCCGACCAGCGCCATAAACAACCCTATTTCAGCCAAAAACCCAGTATATCATTCCAATTGCAGTGAGTTTGACAGCTTCGAACCGGCCGCAGTTTCAAATGACCCGTCTGCAGAAAGCGCTGGGCATGTTCGTAAACAGCCGCCTCGTTTCGGATTAGGACATTGTATTGATCGCAATCCTGAGGCGTCATATTGTGGAGCAGCTGTAAATCACTGCGCCACCACTCGCCTTCCAATCGAGCTTCGCCTTGCTCCCTTGTCCTCACATCGGTTAGCTGCGGCGGTGATATGACATGGTTCTTGGTCGTACCTGGCTGTCAGATTGCACAGAGTGACACACCGATGCTATCAATGCCAAGGCCGGCTTACTACTATTTACAGGTTTGTTGAAAGCGGCGGCGAAAAGGATTGCATGGTTTTATTTTAGGATCTGCTCGCACGTGTGTCAGTTCTGTCATGGAGGTACCAAAGGTGTATCAGCGTCAAATGAAAACCGTCCCTGCCACAATCGTACATCTGAGGCGGCGAACGGAGCACGGTGACGTTCACCACTCGCATCATCGCGGCTTTTCGGTCCGCTCCTTTGAGGAACACCACTTTCGGGCAGATCGCAAAGAGGTATAAAAATCGGTGGAGAAGCGAGAACAGAGCAGTCGAGTCACATACAATCCTATCAGCACGTAGGTTTCAGGACTGCCAGGTAGGGCACCCAAATGACCGATGGTTCGGTTTTGCCGTGCTGGCGACGTCCTACCCACCTCTCTGCCACACCTAAACGACCTCGTAACCGCGATCCCGCGCCACCTAGGTTCATGATTAATATAAGCCATACCGTGTCCCACACCCTCCGGTCGCTGAGTCTCTTGCAGAACCTTCTTGTCATCTGTGATCTGTCGTCGTTCGAAGCAAAGGAAGGCGATCTGAGGAGATAGACCCTCTGTACACAACCATGCTACCCACTCAATTTTCTGTCCCAGAATTCGTCGTTTCTTTTTTGCTCCCCATCGTTCGATGAGGCGGGGGTTCGTCCTCCGCGCCCAGCTGGGTAATTGCGTTCTATGAGCCATATCCGGGAAAACTTTGACAGGTGTGTCAGCCGGTGGAGAAGACCACCACCGGGCAGTTACTACCGCCGCCGAGTCAATGAGCCAAAGGAAGCGATTATGAGCCGTTCGTTATTAAAACCACAAAGAGAGGCCTTCGGTGCCACACTTTCCCAATGAGCATGATCCAGGGTTCTTTGGAAACGTCCATGGAAGGCATAGTAGATAACCGACCCGACTGACGGCTGCCCCGTGGTTCGAAGAATCACGATCAAACTGCCACCTATTCAATTAAATACTGACCAGACATGATGGCGATATTCATGCCAGTGGAAAACAATCCTAGTTGCTAGTGGCTAGGCTTTTGGAATCCGGGTGGCCTTTATTGACTATAATTCAAATACGAGTCCTACGATAAATTTCCGGAGCCGA
This sequence comes from Chiua aff. virens, assembly GCA_038094695.1. Taxonomy (NCBI): domain Eukaryota; kingdom Fungi; phylum Basidiomycota; class Agaricomycetes; order Boletales; family Boletaceae; genus Chiua; species Chiua aff. virens. The sequence continues at coordinate 6,006 of JBBPUM010001219.1, read as the reverse complement.
CTTGCACGTCGAGGTAACCGTCTTAAGAACGTTAGTATGTACGACACCAGTGCAGGGACGAGTGAGTTGAGCGGCGCAGACGTTAGATGTGATCTCCCGAGCCGGCCGGCGGCGGATACGCCGAAGAAAAAAGATGGACTTTCACCGCCGCTTCAGAACACCTGGCCTCAGCGTCGACTTGAGTTCAAACAACGCGCCGCTTTGCACACTCACTGGAAGATCCAAGCTTGATACATGGGAATCTCCCCGAACCTTCAAGTTGACACGGCAACCTGTCATATATACATCTGGGAAACAGTGAACACAAGATTCCACAGAGGAACGTGGTGCGGTCGAAGATCTCTAGCACATGTTAGGCGACATTCTGCGCCTTGGCGCCAGTTGCCGACCATTCGGTGGGTTTATCTAGTAGGTGGTAACCACAGATACATCATGATGATACGCCTCAGAGGCACTGCGATAACTTGAATGATCTCATGAGAGCGGAGCTAGACTAGACGGAGCGGTGGCATGTGATGTTGGAGAAACTACCACGCTTACGCCGGCCTTACTATAGGCACAGAATGTCCAAGTCTTAGCCCCCAGTAATTGACTCAGCATCGGCTCAATCCTCTGACAGACTCTGAGCGCTTATAAGCCACTTAATAACTTCTATGCCTACCTTTAAGTTGTTTATGGGTGTGACACTTCGGATCCGAGTTTTTATTATTATTCGCCTTGGGAGGGCGGGAGGAGCCTGACGAGCGTTCAAGCAAGCTCGACAATGAGATGTTGTATTGTCGATGTTCTGGCTCACCAGTCAAGGACAAATTAATTCCTTTTTTTCCCCGTGATTTCAATAAATTATTACCCTGGAGACACTGGATGTGATGCAAAAAGGGCGGAAGAAACAGTGATCGATCAATATAAATTCAAATATGGTGATAATGTGTTTGTAACTGTTTATATAGCACCGTGAGGCCTGGGCTGAACTTGAAAAGCTTGAACGTTGGCCATTCGATCATATGTGTTCAAGACTCGGAGCCCTCGCAAAGAAAGGACAGTATCTTTATAACGCATTGTTGTAGCTATTCTGAAGGAATAATGTTCCGTATCTCTGTTTGTCATGTCGCAGAAACTCTGACTTCACTGACCTCGAACTTCAAATCTACGCAACTCAGAAGAGCATTAATCTGTATCAGACTATCTTGCGGCTCCGAGTGCAGAGGTTCCATGGTTAAGAAGCACACTGCCAACCCAGAGATGGATGATCATTGATATAATACCGCCCCCCTGAAACGTTCTTGTCACCGTAGGCCTGGGTCCTTACAAGACGCAGGCCACCATCATGCTGTTCCGGCCCAATATCAATGTTCAGCTCACCGGCATTTATAGTGATTTGGCAAATGAGTGTTGGCCGTTCATATACACGGAAAGCTCCGACTATATTCATCAACAGGAGTGCCTAGCCTGAGCTTCAGAATCAGAACGCCGTGTTTGCAGTTTGAATGCATCATGCTGTCAAACGGTGAGATCCGGTGAGGTCCTGTGGTTCTGTGAATAGTCATGCCATCAAGCATGCCGTCGGCGTAGTTGCTCCTCTAGGCATCCCTACTTCTAATTCGAGGCATCCCCCTGGAACAATTGCCTCATCGTGTCGTATGGATATGACTCGTATCACCTATGGTGTGACGTAGCCCTCTGGTATCTAGCCGTGCGAGTGAATGTACCTATCAATGCCAAGTAACCCGATACCATTTGCAGGCTTCAGCTTCAACCTGAGGTCGGCGTCGGAACGGGAGTACGTACATATATGGATACAATGCCATAGCCAACATCGACTCAGGTAGGAACTTTGCGCCTTGGCTTGCAGCCTGTGAAAAAGAGATTGTCTGATCGGGCGGTCAAACTTCCCGGCGCCCCGTATGTTTGAATCAGTTCGATAAGCAAAAAGAACTTGAAGCGATCGTGAGCCGTTCATAAAACCACAAAGGGATACCTCTAATACGGCAATACCCTAGTTTCCCAGTTGCGGGGAGCCCTTATTGTCTTTGGAAACCTCCTACGGAAGGCGTACATAACTGACCGATCAAATTATGTTGGCGGACCCACAGTGGTTCGAAGAGCCGTCAAGCCGCCATCCATGTGCCGATAACTAGAGGGCGATGATATTCACGGGTGAAAAAGTCCCGTAACAAATAGCGTTAGACTGATCCTTGACTCGGGTAGATTCGAAGTTATATGGGCTTGGTGAGATCTCTCAGGCTGCCGAAACTGGACTTCAAGTTACACGTCGAGGTAATCGCCTCACGCCTGCGGTCAAGGCTCCCACAAGCGTGGGGTTTGAACGTCTTGACTCTGCGTTAGAAAAAGTCGTCGACTAGGCCCATGATCCACGACCTGAATCATGAGATCTCGAGACAAGGACCCACCTCTGCACCTTAATCATGCTTCCGCAAGGTGGTACATATAGTTATGGCACCGCTGCATATGTTTCTGCATTGCAAATATGGAAACTGACATAGTTTCCTAAATTCTAAATGACTTCTGAACGGCGACCACCGCAGGCAAAAAAAACATGTCCGTGGAAAAATCGCATTACTCCATCAATGGCGAAACCTATTTGGATCGACTGCGTATCGATATGTTATGGCAGCGCAAGACAGAGCTGCAGTTACGGACCAAGAGAGATACATACTGAGTCTGGAAGTGTGGATGCTAGCCTCCTTGTCAACTGAACTCGGCGCCCCGACGGGAACGGTGTTACCACATCCACGACAGGTTCGTTAATCTTGAGATCCACGGGCGGCAGTATACCGAGTGCCTCCCCATCCTTGGAAGGCTCGGAGCGCGGTCCGCGTTTTCGCGCCGTAGAAAAAAACACGGGGAATGACTTACGTCTACCCAGGATCGTTTCGGTGAATGACACTGACGCTGGAATGTATAGTAAGAACTGGCGAATATGGGGGAGTTGGGAGCAGGTGCGTCGCGGCGGCAGAACATTATTTAGAGATCCGATCCCGTTTCCGTTCATTACGGCACCCAGGTACATACGCTCCTTCCAGCGAATCTCACTCGAAACTCGGCAACTTCTCCTCAGCCGGCCTGATGTCGCAATCGGCCCTTCTCATGCACGACGCCCAAACACGACACGGTAAACTGGAACAGGTCCCGCTGCAGAGCGGCTGTCTGACAAATTGTGACATGCTTCTTCGGGAGCCCCTAGACAACTGCCCACTCTGGCAAGTATAACGACCTGTGTGACAGGATCATCATCCGGCCCGCCCGGCCACTTCCGAATGGACTGAGTGGGTAAATTGTAACAAGTGTTGTCCTGGTACGGGTGGGACAAGATAATGCAGGGCCTGGGTTCCCGCCACCTCGGCACAGGCCAGTACGATGGTCCTAACCCAGGGCTAAGGCTGACTGTATCTCGAGTTGGCATCTCCGTTCGCTTGGGTCTTTGCGAAGCCTAAGCCGTCACCGTCCTGCTCTAGACCAATTTTGACGATGAACATCCTTATTGTTTACGATTACTTTAATGCGTCGCATGTGAAACGGGGGATGCTGTGACTCGGAATCTTGCGCCATCAAGAATATCACCGCTTACTTTACAATGTGAGGTACGCCCCCTGAACGATGATCTATCACCTTATCATCTTTCCACAGCTGTTGTGGCGATGTGCCGTAGTTTGATGATCCATGCCTAGCTGTGTAACAGTATGACATATTCGTCAACGCCAAGCCGGCATACTATGTATAACTTGCAGGTTTCCTGAAAGCGACAATAGACAGAAATGCATACTTTGATTTATTCTAGAGTCCGCTTGCACACATATCCGCATGTAGGGCAAGGTACAAATTTGAAGGTAAGTTGATCAACGGCATCTTCTGCCGTAATTGCGCGACTGGTGTCAAAAGCAACATCCGCGGGTCTGAGTCATGACAGTGTTGCAATGGATTCGAGGGTGTCTCATAGCATTTCCTCTTCGCTCTTCTTTTAAGTGTCCGACTCGGTGTGGATCGCAAACTATAAAGATCAGCGAGATGGAGAGTACGGAGGCTGAACGAATAACCAACAAACCCTCATTGAGTTCACCCTTCAACGCTGATACTCGCTAGTCGCCAGGTAGTGCCACTCTGCTAGCGTTCCTTCCTGAGGTACTGATGTCGTCCCCAGCTGTCTCGACCGCTATAATCGTTTCACCAATAAAGGCGTGCGACCTGGGTTCATGATTGGTGTAAGCCATGCCTTCTACAACGTCACGGTCTTCCGGTTGCTAAAACTGACTTCAGAAACATCTCCTCCAAATTCATTTGGGACGACAGAAGGCGCTGCCAAGTGGTAGGCCAGAAGTCACTGTAGCCACCGGCAATGTCAAGGTCACTCCCCCGACTATCCGACCCCAGGAGTCGGGCAGTGTGAGGGTGTCCCGGTAAATAGACACCGAGGGGAGGACAAAGTTTGCATGGGGTCTGGGGAAATAGGACATCTATCCACAACCATATCGCTAGATCGATTTCCTGACCGAGAAACTAGTCAACCTTGTCCCTGTTCCTTTTTTTCTTTCCCTTGTTTGATGAAATTTTATGAAAAGCGAACGTTTGGTCTCTGTGCCCAGCCCGAGTGATTTCCCACCCAGAAATGAACGTTCGATAAGCCAAAATTGACAGGAACTTTGCGCCTTGGTCTGTTGGGCTGTGGAACAAATTACCGGGTCATTAAACTTACCGGTCCATCGATGAGTCAAGAGAAGCGGTTGTTAACCATTCATAAAACTACAAAGGGCACCTCACTTTCCCAATTATCTAGACCCTTTGTTTTTGGGGACATGCTGCGGAATGCATACAGCACCCGGTTCGAAGAACTGTCAAACCGCGACCCAGTGACTAGAGGGTGACGATATTCATGGGAGAAAAGTAATCCCATGGTTATAGCGGACTCCCGGGCCCTAGTAGATTCAAAATATGACCCCTCAGTACTGTGAGGTAACTTCCAAACTAGGTGAACTTACATGCCAAGGCGGTCGTCTTCATATTTTGGATACACGTAGCGGATGTATACAAATCAACTTGAAAAAAGGGAGCTAACACTTCAACACATCCACTCCGTTGTGGGACTCCAGAAATCCTCTTCTGTGACATACGCAACCAGCGACGATTGTCTTGACATTGTAACTCGTTGGGCCCTGGACCTCCAAGTTGCAGCTTGAACGCTTGGCCATCCGGTTTCGTTGCTCTTTTGCAAATTTGGGTCACACCAAACGGAAAAATTAAGGCGGCAGTGTTTGGAAATATACATTCGATGTTGATGATTCAAATATTCAGTGATAACAGGAAGCAAAGCCGTGTCGCCGGCCGTGCTGAAAATGAGTGTCAAAACAACTGGGTGTGACATGTGACAGATCTGTCGATTTGCCCGTGACGGTATACAAACGGATGTACTGTACAAAGATATTACTAATTGCAGCCTTTCAATGTAAATGTGAAGATTGTGGTGTTTATTTCTATACATCTACATCATAGCACTGGTCACCAGACTAATACTACCGGCCTTGTGATATGGTGGGTCGAAGGAGCCAGCGACAATATGTAACCCTTAAAGTACTAGGTCATAAGACACTGCTTTGCTGATCTGCGCAATCACAGTGTCAACATGTATGCCTATGTTCTAATTGAACTCTGTAACTTAGGCTGCGAACAGGTAAAAATATAGATCCGCGGAAAAAAGGGTGCTGTCAAATGGGAAACATGTTTAGATCCACCGTTTATCCACTGCATTGATATGGGATGCGATATGAAGCCCACGGTGCGGTAACAAACCAAAAAAGGCGGCATGAATTCCAGAGCCGAAGTAGCCTCCTCGTCAACTGAGCTAACTCCCCGACGGGAACGGTGTTACCACATCCATGACGAGTTCGTTAATCTTGAGATCCGCAGGGACAGTAACGGCTGGTGGTGTAGCGTTACCGCCTTCCCATCCTTGCACCGGAGTGCGGTCCGCGTTTTCGACCCGTAGGAAAAACC
>JBBPUM010001218.1:0-10108 GCA_038094695.1 Chiua aff. virens | reverse complement strand
CACAGTTCGTGTCTCCGGAGGCGACCTTGCTGGGACAGTCACCTCCCATGACCGACCCTGGCTTGGGAGTCAACTCGGTAGACTATTATCAGAATGCCCCGATGCCGATGCCAGTGGACCAGGAACTTTTGGACTCTATGCAATTCTTATCGGATCCGGTCTGGCAGAACACGACAATGCCAGGTACGGCTTCCCTTTCAGGCTCTCATGCCATCGCAACTGTAGACTTATATCTCCGAATCAGGTTTCCATTGGGTAAACCAGTTACATCCAAGCGGCAGTTCTGCGCTGAATGGCAACGATTACGCATTGTACGAACCGCAACCATACGGCACATCGTTCTGAACCCGCTCATCCGCTGTATCATGTATATATCTCTTACCTATCTTTGCTCCAGGTCGAGTGTCTCTTATGGTGTCTCACATTGTATGCGTACCACTGTAACTCACCACCAAGGGGTGCGTGTGGGTGCGTGTGTTGTCACGTTTATCCGCCTCCCGCTAGCTGTGTTAGTCTCTTTTGCGATTTTGTTGTCATCCCCGCTATTTGCATCTCTCCGGTTCCCTTGTTTTTTGTTGTTCGCATCATCATCGTTGGCACTACAGAAAAAAAGTGCGATCCACCCTCCTGACACGTGTAGCTTTGTTGATCCGAGTAGATCTCTTGTACAGCACACTGTATGATGTAACGAATGCGACATCTTCGGCTTTGCTTATTTTTGCCCTCCCGTTCTCGGAATGGCTCGGCCACGACTCCAGAGACGCCTCTTGTACATGTGCAATCGGCAAAACCACCCAGTAATATTACACGCGACCTTGAAAACACGAGGCAGCTTGAAAAAGTATTTCTATACTTCACAGACCCACTTTATCAACCCCTAAGTCCAACAGTATGTCCCGCGTTGCAACGCGTCGCCGGCGTGCGGCGGTGCTCGTGTTAGCTACCACGACGTACGCGATCAATGAATTTACCCATGCCACTCCGGGTGATACCACGGCCCCCACGGCGCCTGCGATCCCCCTAGGCAAATGGGTCTTCAAGCCAATGCGATTAGGCCATGGTGTCAGTTACCAAGCGTACGGCCGAGAAATATTTGAGTCGTTATATTTCCTTACCCTGCTGGCTTCCACGCTCCTCGTTCGCCCATAACACCGTGCGTGAACATCATCGTGTGTGCAAGCGTCAGAGGCGGCTGCCATATGCACCATTAGGTGAGTGAACGCTGCTTTCTAAACTAGTTCTGTATTCTCTGCCTGAGTGCATGATCATGCCGGTGATCTTGGAACGAAGGGTGAGTTGGGCGACGAGCAGTTTCCCGAACACCTTACGTTGAGAAGCTCGTTTCAAGCATTCCTCGATAACCAACCACGGGAGCCGTGCCAAGATATAGCACATGGTTCATCATTTGCAGTCGAAAGTGCTATCAAAATTAGTCTTCGTCGTCGATCAATTCCCAAAAGAAATTGTACCTTACATATCACCTTCGACAATGTGCGCGTGCCATATAGGCAGCGTTTGTGACGGCTCTTTTATCATTAACCAGTTGCTGCAGTAGTTGAATAACTTGTCCCGATTGGCCGAATCCGGATCGCAGTCACAGTGATATTCGAGTTCCGATCGATTGACACCACAGTTTTTTCATTCGAGATTCACACTGATCGTGTACCACGCTGCGAGACTGCGGTATATCCAGTGATGAGGTTCAGCAGAAAACGATGTCCGACTCGGAGAACCCACTTATACAAATCAATAAACCTATCATAAAATTTTACATAAGGACACGCGTGACGCCGTCGGATTCGCTTACAAGTACACTTACGTGATCCGCTTCTTTGCTCCATTGACTCGTCTATACTCTTTTTCGTCATCGCTTAGTGTCGTGGTGGTACGGAGAGCCATAACACCACTCTCCAGCCTTGGCTTCCATACCAGCAAGATAGATGAGCTTTTTCCCGGCTAGGAGTGGCCTTTTCATTGAGTTCCTTGAAAATTTGGAAAGAACATGGTAAGCTCAGGCCACTGGTATGTGGAAGACTATTTCCGCAAGGTTTCTAGCCCTACTTATAGGTACTTCTGGTATTTTTGGCACGTTGTCAATAGCGTTCTCAAACTAAAGGGCAGGAGGGAGGTATGTAGTACTTGATCAATATCAAACATCAGATTTTCAAGAACAAAGTACCGAAGTCACCGAACCGAACTCGGATGCATTGAGATTGAATCCCAGAGTAATTAATTATGTAAGTGCTGATGAGGACGGGCCACTGAATTGCTGCGCTTGCCAGCCGACCAGTACTTGTGAGCGCTCACATTGTTTACTGGCAAGACGTTGCCAGGAACCTTTCAATTGTTCCGCAATGCGGCACTCAATTCTCGTCCTCCTCAGTCTTGTTTCATCCCTGCTGGTTTCTGTCGTCTTTTGCAGTCATGGAAGCAAAGGGGCTCTCGACGACGACGAGGATGTCAAGGAATGGCGCCCCGACGAACTCCCAAATCCCGATGCTACTGATCACCTCGTGTTCAATACTGTACATTCGCTACTTCAACACTGGCCCAATACGCGTATGAGGAATGGTACGTGCTCTATTAGCTACTTGTCTGATTTCAATTCAAGAGACCCGATTATCAATGCTCTGCTTACTAGGCCATAATATTGTACCCGGCATCATTCCAAAAGGCACTATTCTTTACCATGGCACCTATCGCAATAAAATACCAGTGAATCCAGACTGGGTTACTCCAGACCCTGAACTCTCTTATTACTTTTGCGGGGAACCTGACCAAGTAAAACCCAATCATCTGCAGGACGAATGTTGGCATCTTACGCTTGCGAGCACTCGACACCTCAAAATTATATATTTTGATGGTAGCAGTGGTGCAAAAATTCCAAACGGCACATTGGACACGCAAGACCTTCTTGTATGGGGCGTTCCTAGTTCTGGTGAATTGTCTGAGGAAGTTCCGCGTATCCAAGACCTTTGCAAATGGGGAAGGGGGCTTGGATTGGATGGCTTTGTGAGGTGAGTGTCTGACCTTTCCAATATTTTCCCTCGTTGAACGTCATCACAGAATGTCAGCGACTTTGTGAGCAACAACCTCCCTTGTGGTTTACCCCCTGTTAACTGGTTGGCTTTAGTGAAATCATGCTCTGCGACTTTACTTCTGGCCTCACCGTGGTCTCTTTCTTGAACCTAGTGAGACCAGGTGATACAGTGTCAACAAGATGTAAGTTTCTGGTTCGCTTCACCAATCACCTGAGACAGACTAGTCAAATATAGCGAAGCAGACAATGTTCGAGGTTATGAATGCTGGTACCTTGCATAATCACTTCCCAGGCGAGACGCGTGTCCGGCTGGACTTGTCTAAATTGGTCTCCTTCTACGATACCCAACTCGTGCCGTCTCTCGTACCCATTCGAGCTGGTCAAGAGAGGTGGGATCACCGTGTGGCGAATACATCCGATGAAGATGTATCTGCCGTCAAGTCAAGGCTTGAAGCGACGCTCGCCAGAGCCACTGACCCCTCGAGTGGAGTTGACTGGAAGACACTCATGCAGGTCATAGTCGACCGGTTCGCGGAACGGCTTGAACTAGCACGCTACCTCCTGAACTTACCCGCCACGGCACCCGAGGATATCATAGACTGCGCCAACAAGACTCAAACTCAGCTCAGAGTCATGCTCACCCCTTATCTGCACCTCTCGGCCGTCCCGACAGACCCATCGAACAAGTCCACGTTGGACTGGACAATCCCAATATACAAGCACTGTGCCATAACTCACACTTCCTTCGTGAAAACCTTGCAAGGCTCTATGACCGAGTCAGAGAAGCTGATACTTCGAGCAATTCAAGGAACGAGCCGGGAGATTTGCCGTGCGGTGACCAAGATGTGGGCTGCCGGGGTCTACGCTGGAATCGATGCAAAGCTAAATGCAAAAGAGTCTCTCGATATTGCCGAGATGATTCTACTTCGAAACGCTTGGGCAGAGGACCTGAACCGACTGATGATATGGCTGGATTGGAGTGTCTGGGCTAAATGCAACCCTCCTTGTGGTCCTATGGTACGTTTGCGCAATTTCAACTGGTGACCATGTATTAACTTGTGAAATCGGATTCGGAAAGGAAATCTGCTACTTGCCTACGTGGCCCGTGGGGTTCCCTAATAGCCCGTATAACTCGAACCAGAAGCGATCTCTTTTTGACTTTGCCATACCACAAGAGAGACTGTCCAATTTCGATTTGGGGTATACAGTTACAAGCTCTGAGCCAGACGAGTGGATCCGGCCCCAGCCGAAATGCATCAGCCGGGTTGACCCCTATGGATTTTGATAGATTGGTTACTATCAATTCATCCGATAGTTACGTGGTAAGCGTTCTGCGTATGCCTACCTATACTCTCACTCAAGTGGATAGGAAACACGCCCGACGGATCGCTGTATATATTGTATTACTTTCAAATTTCAAGTATGCCATCCTGAATCAAACATTATATTATGTCAGAAGGATATAGGACACTCGGTTGAACTTCGTCACCTGGAGGCTCTTTTCAACTGCCAGCACCCTTGTGTACTGCTCTGGGCACCCCTTTATTGTGTTCCTCAGGCTGCTGATTCTCAGGATGCTCGCTTGTGCCAGGTGTTCAAGGTGGTCACCAAACTGCCGAAACCGGCCGTAGCCAACTACGGAAAGAGACTCACCTGTGCAACCTCTTTGACAGTGAACGTTCTGAGTGCCATGGAAGGTGGTCATGGGGTCATGGCTTGTACGCAGGTTCTATTTTGGAATGGCCAGCTTGACCTCCTCCCATAACCCAATGTTTTGACCCTGCGAGACAGCGGGAAGGTGACTACCCTCTGAGGCTCTACTGAGAGGCGAACTAAATAAACGGCACGATGGAGGCTCAGATCCAGTTTTAAGAAGGCCATGCATTCTGACTCATAAACTTTTGTCATGGAGGTCTGGCTCGGAACCGCTGGGCCGGCGCTGACACACTCAGGACCTGAGTTCGAAGCTCATGCACTTGGGTGCGTCCACTTCGAGTCGTGTTACGCGTCGGCAGCATAGTCGAGGCCCTGCATCCTAGGACTTGACGTAACCGACTTCAAATTATCATGCTATACAATATGTAGTATCAATGGGATTTCGGGCACTTTTCTCTGGTTGAAGTGTGGATGGCGAGACAGTCCGACTGATCTGGCAGCACAGCGGTCCAGGTCTGGACCAGAGCTTGGCAGTGAGCCAGAGAACGGTGGTGCGACAATTGACGAAAGAAGAAAAGTCCTTCGAGTTCAGTTGTAACTCAAGTCGATTTGAAAGGAGCTGCCAGGGAGATACAATGGCAGATGGAGCATCCTCTCGCTACACTGCCACCGCTGACTAACACCGCTATCGTACTGCTTGAACCAACACTGGCAAACTGGCATCAATCGTCGACGATCATGCCAGTAGCATATTTTCCTTCTTCGTTACGGACTTTGTTTTGACTTTAAGTTTGCCTTTTGAAGTTCATTACTTGGTGTAAGTCAACCCTCTCCGATTCCACCTATTCCTTCCGCATTCCTCGTTTGGCATGCACGGTCAACTGTGCTTGAGGCAGATGGGCCTTTGAGTCTTTAATTCTGCGCCGTTGCGCTCTTGCCATTGGCGACGGTTCTGAACTCCTTCCCGTAACTTGAATCATCACAGCCTGAGGACATTCATGCTACAGGAGTAACATGGTGACGCCTCTTGGTAGGAGTTGACGTTCCTCTGCAAATTCAAGCTATTGGCCGTGGGCACTCTGATATTCTGACACTCTGAAACGTCTTCGACCGTACTTATTCGTCGCGATTCGATGCTACCGCAAATTTACAGGCCGTCCTTTTTTCCGCGGCCTTCTCATAATGCCGTTCGTACCTCGTCTTCTTTTCTTTCCCAGCCCCTTCCTAACACCCTTTATAGCATCCCTATTTTGGTCTATTTAGCTATATAATCATCCCGGCACCGCTTGCCCTGTAATTTGCTGGCCTTATGTTGTGGCACTCTCCCATTCGCTGAAGACTGATTAGCGAAGGTAGGTACTTGTGATGCCATCCGGCTCTGGGAGGGTCAGTAACAAGAACGACGAGGGTTCGGTTATAACCGATGTGCCGTAGTAAACATTCTTCATTTCCCTCTCTTTTTCTTATCAACCAGCCCGACTTCAAGTTTGAGACCAGTCCGTCATGCCCGAAACAAAGCTAGTGGACTCCGTCCGTCAAGAGAGCGCTGGGATCATAGGTGCTGGGCCAGCAGGCTTGATCACTGCTTACACCCTCCTGCAGGACGGATTTCAAAGTGTGCAGATTCTGACGCGTGATCATTCCGTTGGGGGCGTATGGGCCAAGGAACGTGTCTACCCCGACGTCACTCTTAACAGGTTCGTCCCAATCGCCACTTACATCTTTTCATGACTGATATGTTCGTGATATTGCAGCGTTCACGGAGAATTCGTATTTTCTTCTTTACCCATGCCGCTCCCTGCAATGCATGAAAAGCTGGGGAGTCGTCTCTGTGGTGCAGACATGATAGCCTACTTCGAGAAGTTCGCTGACACTTATCTCGCTGGAAAAATCCGATTCGAGACCGACGTATTGAATATTCAACGTGCTGCAAATGGCTCGGGTTGGGACGTCGAAGTTCGTGATCTCAAGACGGGCAACAAGGAGGTCTTGAGTTACGCGCGCATTGTTCTGTGTACTGGGGTCCGTGCTTTAACTTTACCCCCTTGCACTTTACTAAACTTAGTTTCGTGCAGGGTTGCAGTCAATCTCACATTCCCGAGCCATTGTCAGCCAAGTCCGCGCAAAATGTTGGCTTCCAGGGAACAGTTCTACATACATCCGAGTTCGCATCAAATTTGGATCAAGTTCTGAGCGATGCACAGGCGAATCCAGACTACTCAGTTGTTGTGGTTGGGGGTGGAAAGTCTGCTCAGGAGTGGGTACAGTCCCAAACGCGTTCTGTATATACCTCATGACGATATGTTAGCATTTCTTCTCTTTTGGCTCGTCATGGCATCAGAGTGTCTGTGGTTTTTGAAAAGGCTGACAGTTTTATGGCGGCTCCTGTCCAGCCCCCTGATTGGATTAGGAAGAGCAGGTATCTACACTTTATTTGTTCATTGTGAGCATGTTGCTGATGCCACGGCTACTCAAGGTTTCTTCCAATATTCTCGCCACATATCGAGCTACGAACAAACCTGGAGTAAGTGAAGCTATGGCCTAGCAAGTCCCGAGACTGACATCATGCTCGATTAGGCGCTTTTTACATACCACGACGCTCGGTTGCATGATCACAACTAGTTTATGGGACTGGTTGGCATCAAGTTCGGTACGTGGCCCGATTTCTGTATCTTGGGGGATTTGGTATTTATAACATCCAGTACGATACCCTCAAGATCCCTCCGGGTTCACCCTTAAGGAACACACATTCGTTGTTTTGGGGAATCCGTGGCAATGATGAGGGAAACGGGAAAGTGGATGGCTTCCATGCCCTTGCTAACAAGGCAAAGATCAAGCTTGTTGCCCCAAACAGGGTTAAAGGCTACTCTGCAGATGGAGAGTCTCTCCTGTTGCGAGATGGCCAGATGCTTCGGGCGGATTTAGTAATCCTTGCCACTGGGTATACTTCTTCCTGGACAAACATCTTCACTGGTCAGTTACTGCACACAGTTGTAGCAGTGTGTTCATGATTGCTTCAGAGAAGGCAATCGAAGAACTTGGGATCGGGCCACGCCCGCCTTCCGCTGTCGAGGTGGATGAATGGGAACACTACAAGACACTCGCCTCACCCCCGCTGACTCGCCAGCAGGACCAGCGGGTACCGTCCATTTATCGTGGCCTCGTCCCAGCGAAAAATATCACCAAACGAGACTTTGCTATCAATGGTGCAGTAGTAAGCAGTCGTTCATGAGCATGTAGACGTCATTTTTTACTTCTGAATATCTAGTTCACCACGAACAGCGGGTATACATTTGAGGTGGCTGCGCACTGGATATCGTCGTACTTCCTGGGGGATAAGATGCGCTTGCCCTCCACAGTCGGAGAGGCACTGAGGGAGACGGAACGATATGCAGCCTGGATGACGAAGCGACACCCCGGTGCACTTGCATCCTTGAATGAGAGTGCCACCAGCGGGATCGCATTATGGACGTACGTATCTGCATTTTGATGATTTCTGTTTGCACCATAACTGACCCCGCGCAAGATGGCCACAAGCGATGGACGACTTGTTGGAAGATATGGGGGTGCGGACCATGCGATCTGGGGGAAACTGGTTAACGTGGCCATTCAAGGTCATCACTGTCGAGGAAATTGCAACGCTCAGTGAAGAACGGCAGCTGAAGCGGAAGAAAGATGCAAGGAAGTAAAGCAGGACAGAGACACCGCATGCAGACTTGTCCCGATTACTCGGAAGGCTATCTATAACCTTGCCAATGCGCTAGAACCTCCCTTGTGTGCGCGGGGCTTGGTCGATCATGATCTTTGTGCTTGTCAAATTTTGCGTACCTGTATCTAGTTTTCGTTCTTGCCAAACAAACCAACGATTTTACTTTCGATTTTCTGTTCGGGATTTGACTTGAAACCGTACCGAAGTAAATATCATGTGTAGGTTAAACAAACTTCAAGATAGCATCAATTTGTTGAGTTGATGAAAATATGATATCTAAGCACCACGCCAGGAAGTTCGAAGCTAGTACCTGCGCTAATTCAAGCAAAGAGTCGTGTTCGACGACTGCTTGAAAGTGAGTGGCTACTTCACATATCATGGGCACCAGTCACTATTAGCACGAGAACCAAATCATTCATTGACCGTTAGTTCGGTAGTACTCGCCAATCTGCGTGAATTGCTGTAAACATAGAGACAAACAGTAAAGTTCTACCCCGTTAGCATCCTTCTGCTTCAAATCCAAAGCATCGTCACAACCGCACATTTGGTGGCATCGATCGCATCGCTTGTCTGACCCCCAGATCCAGCAATACGTCTTGCGCTGCAACATATCGGTACTTGCGTTAGTTACCCACAATAAGGGCCATGCTTAGACGCACCTCCTCCGAGCACCGCGTCGAACATGACTGTTCGGTAGTACTACAAAGAAATATGTGAATTGATTTTCAAATAAAAACAGACATATGACACACGCGTTCGATGAATTTGCCCATGCCGCTCTGAGTGACACCACGACCCCCAAAGATGTGCACAGCATCCTGCGCGGTCTCTTGAGCGCACTGTGCTACATGGGCCTTCAGGAGTGCCATCGGTCTATAGCGTCTGTCAGTACACACCGAGAAAATGCCGTCGTGTTCCCTTACCCTGCTAGTTTCCGCGCTTGTTGCTCGATCGTCTATAGCATCAAGCGTGAGCGTCACCGTGCGTGCAAGTGCTAGAGAGGGTACCATATGCATCATTTGATAGGTGATGTTTTCCAACCAGCTCTGGGCGCCCTCTGCCCGAGCGATCATGCTAGCGATCTTGGCACGAACAGCGGGTTGGGCGATGAGCGGTTTCCCGAACGCCTTGCGTTGAGAAGCCCATTTCAAACATTCCTCGATAACCAACCGCTGAAACCCCGCACAAACACAGCATATGCCCCATCGCTCGTGGTTAAAAGTGCTATCAGAAGTGGTCATCGTCGTCGACCGATCTCCGAGCAAAAGCAATTGTACCTCATGACAACGAAAAAGCCACCACCAACTCTCCCCACTGTATTTCCGACTGGTACGCGCACGTTGTCGAAAGTGACATAACCAGTTCCTGCGGTAGCGGCAGAGTAGGTCGTCTTGATTGGTCGTACCCAAACGCCCGGGCCGCGCTCAACCAAGATGACTGTCAGATTGTCCTGTCCGAAGTACTTGCACTGAACACAATAATTAGGGCTTTTTGGCAGTTGAGACTCACACCTGTCCTACAACACACTGTGAAACTACAGTGCACCCAACGTGAGGTACAGCACAGAGGGGAACAGTGACTTGAAAACCTACTAGTCGGCAAATCTATGGTAGAAGCCTTGAGAACACGAGCCAGAATCCTTCGTAACGACCACTTACGTAGAATTCGTGATCCACTTCTTTGATCCGTTGATTATCCACTCT
>JBBPUM010001217.1:0-10109 GCA_038094695.1 Chiua aff. virens | reverse complement strand
GGGCAGGACGTTCGACAGTCTCGCGATGTGCGCGACTTGCACGGCAGATGCAGCTTCCATGAAAACAGCTCGCGTCGACGACTGGCCCCCAGGATCCGTATCTCCAAACCGCTCCAAGCCAGACCCAACCTCGCTCTGCGACGCGTCCCATTCAGAAATGGACATGGGCCAATCTTGCTCGAGCTGAGCAGCGAGCGCGTCGATGATGTCAGTGGCCTGGTACTTGAGTGCGATTCTAAAGACGGGCAACGCGTGGCGAAAGCTCCTCGCGTTCTGTTTCCACAGGAGAAAGTAACTGGCAGTGTGGCGTCAGCATCGTGAGGCGAGTGTGGTGATGCAAGTGGCATACATTGGATAGTGAGTGGCGATGAAGAATCGCTCGAGGTCGAGCGCGTGGTGGTCTGGAAGGTACGCGTAAGACGTGTGACCGACGTGGACGGGACGGCGTGCAAGAGTTTTGTCTAGGGTGTTGAGAAGAGAGGTGGAATGGACGGCGAGCATGTCGCGATATAGCTTGTAGAGGCATAATGCACCCGAATCAGATCGCCGTGCACAGACAAGTATGTCTCCGTCGCTGAACCACAAATCTTCGTTCAATTCGAACGGGAGAGTAGAGCTGTACAGCATGGTTTCGACAGCCTGTAGTGATGGTAGTGGTATGAAGTAAAGAGGGGTTGTGGGTGTGGGTGGGTTCAATGACGGAGCTCCGACAGGGGCTATTTGCACACGTGTCCATGCACACGCACATGCACACCGCTCCTACTAGGGATCTGATTTAAATCCTATATGGAAGTGTATCTTCCTAGCAGAATAAAGCGACTCATGATACATACATATTCCCTTGGCATATACCTCAAGGGACTGTATGCCAGGTAGCCAGTAACTTTGGGAAGTTCGGCGTTCCGAGGTCTATCATGATGACGGGATCCCGGCCGACTGACCCACATCCTGGGTTGTCTCTCATCCTAATATTGAAAGCACCCACAAAAGGGGAGGAATAAGTTACGAAAAAGACCTCGTCGCGACGTGAAATGGTCAGCAGGGAACAACACCACGGACCGTTAGTGCGTTTCGAACGTGTCCACAGCTTATTGGGATAATACTTTACATTCAATTTGTTCTTATGCCAAGACAAAAGCATAAACAATATAATACATGATATCACATTTCCTTGGCGCCTCAAGGGAGTGCAAGCCAAGCAGCAAGTAGCTTCGGGAAGTTCGGCGTTCCGAGACCCGTGACAGGATCCCAGCCGACCGACGCATTGTACCCGTTAGTCCCGCACCCCGGGTTGTCTCCAGTCGTAATATCGTTGAAAGCGCCCGCAAAGGAAGAGGAGTAGATCTATGGAAAAGGCCGTCACAACGTGCAATGGTCAGCAGGGAACAACAACACAGACCGTTGGGTTGATGAATCCGATGGTCGATTTGCCAGCTGCAAGACGAGCATCGTTTATCATGGTAAAGATTGCGCCACTAACTGGAGAAGAGCAGGATGTTCCATAAACGAGCTCGAATTCGCCATCGATCTAAATGGGGATGTGAGCCCGACAGTAGAAACAATAAGAATAAGCATCATACAGCAATGATGTAATTTGCTGCATTAGCAGAAATGTCAGGGTAGGCACGAGACTGTACAATCATTCAGCCTCTCCTCAGTTTGGAGGCAAACAAGGACATACCTGCCCAGTGGAATTCCACATGTTGGATGGGTAGTCAGGGTAATAGTTTGTGAGATAGTATTCGACCGCTGTCTGCTGGTAATCAGGCATAGCAAAGTAGTTGCTCCATCCACCACCAGAGTAAATGACCTCATTACAAGCCGTCTCGGGGTCGTAGACCGTTGACCCGGGTGGAATCATAGTGCCGCCAACGGAAGTAATGTAAGGACAGGTTCCAGGGAAACTTGGGACGAACGACAGCGTTCCTGTGCATGAATATATGTTAAGAATGAAATCAAAAATAGGGTAACTATAAGTTTGATACCGTCAGGGTTCATGCAGGCACCGTCGTTACCTGCGACACCATAGTCACCTGAGCTATACAGGATGGTAACGCCCATGAGTCCAAGTTTGGCGTACTCTGCACATTGGCGGGCAGTGTAGGACACAGTGAGGCCAACTTCATTGTAGCCATACGATGTCGAAATAACATAGGATAACGGAGCAGTTCCGCAGGCCTCAGGACCTTTCATGGTGTATAAGTAAGCTATCCAATGAAAAAAAATCTGTGTTCGCTGACCTTCATATCCGGTGGTGTCAGGGTCAGGATATGTGGCGTCCTCATACAGGTCGTCGCCACCCTCAAAGGTGCAGTAAGATGCATCAAGAGCGTCGAGGAAGTTGTTGAACGAAGCACCTGAGAGATGATATTAGACATGCATCTCGGTGAAGAGCGGAGACTTCAGTGACTAACCCTCCACCATGTCACCGACTTGGTACAAAGTCACGATTTGTGATGACCCAACGAGACCCATACCATATTGAAGATCAAGATTAGATTCACCATTATAATCGAAACCTTGATACTCAGACTGTGCAAAACCTGAGTGGAGGGTAAGTGAGACTAATGCACAATCCTGTATCATGCGTATTATTACCTCCGTCAATTGAAACCATATATGGTGACGATCCGTAGAGTGCAGGAGAGAAGTTCCCAAAGAACATGTCCAGATCACTTTGAAGGTAAGCCTGAGGTGTGTATTCCACTAGAATAGGTATATATGTCAGGGCGTGATAAAACTCAGCGGGATGTCCGCTTACCAATTCCGTAGCTGTTTGAGCTGTAGGCACTAGGAGTATCATTAAGTCCATAGAGCGCGCGCAAGCAGTCGAGAGTAATGTATTGATCGCAGGTAGAAAGGTCACTGGGAGGCGCAGAGCTTAACTTTCCAGTGGTCTTGGGTCCAACACTGCCTACACCCGGCTGACCGATGGAACGGGCGGGTTCGATACTGCCACGACGCGTCAGCTTCGCATCAAAGTGCACGCTGGGGAGGACAAAGTCCACGTGAGGGGTAATGTTCTCAGGGAGGTGGTACGCTTCACAAGCTATGTATTCGATCATCAGCCAGGGAAAGATAAATAAGCTCTGAAATCCACCGACCGACGTGCTCTGTTCCTGAATCATGCCCATAGAGGTTGTACTCTGCTTGAAGGAGACGCTCTGCTTCGTCAACTGTGCTGGTCACTTCAATCCAACCCTTGCTCGACGTCAATCTAATGCGATGGCTCTCCACCCCACTTTGTATGAGCCACGATCGAACCGTCTCGATAGTCTCGTCGCTGGGTGCGAACATGTCAACGATATCGCCAGCGGACCAATGCTTTCCATATTTTTTGGACTCGGGGTGGGACACCTCCATGAGGTATGTCCCAATGTCGTCAATGTTCCTCTGCGCGAGGGCAAAACGCAAAGGAATAGGTGAACTAGGATCATGTTTGCGCTTCAAAGTCCAACCCGCAGGGACATGGGTGCGCTTCTCATGGAGGACGTAAGGAGAAAGGACGGGTTCGGAAGTAGCAAAGAGACCGAGACTAAGGACGACCAGTGACAAGAGGGACTTCATGTCGGAGCAACAGTGGACGTCGTGACGGCACATCGCAATCTGGAAGGAATTTTATGCAAGGCTGGTGGGACAAAATGGACTGCTGCAGCATGGTCTCGTCCAGAGAGTATGGTCCCGTCCAGATCACCTGATGGTCTCCAAAAGTCATCTGGTAGTGTATGCATATTTAGGACGCGTGCTCTCGTGAGGAATAACGCCTCGTCTCGGTTGGAATATGTAACTAGAAGGTAGAGCATTGTCGCGAAGCCCGCTGGAATGGTCATCTTAATTGTTCCGTGCAGGATCAGATGCAAGTGGCGGCGTCAGCCCCGAGTACTCCCCGAGCACCGTAACTGATCAACTCGACGTACCATGTCTGCGTAGTTACTAATCAGCGCTGCTCCCAGTGTCCTCCAAGATCCGAGTCCCACCGACAGTCAATGGCATAGCATCGTGCAGGCCACAAGCAAAACTCGGACTGTGTGAATATGTCACGAGGAAATCTAGCCATATAGTCTAAACCCTGGAGTGAATCGTAGTATCGGAGTGCCGCGACAATGAGCGTCGCTACTATGGTTTCATCGGAGGGAACGCGGGGGTAAGATGGTGTCGAATGTTGAAGTGACCAGCTGGGGCCAAGTGACACGAACCTGGCTACCAAATCTGAGGACAGCGAACGTTCAATAATGGCTGGTACCTTCAATCCGCTCGTACACATGACTGGCGGAAAGGACACGACGGGAATCGTTGAGCGTGTGCACGTGCCAGTGGTGGTCAGTGGCAACTTGCGGTCACGGAAACCCTGTAGGAAAGATATTGATAGCCCCACTCAAAGAATGGAATCAAATGGCAATCGAGGAAGAGTGATTGAGTGAAGTGCCCCACGTGCGTTGCTTGGATTGGTTTACGCACTATTCCAGAAAGTGCTCATCATGTGATTCATGTCACCAGCAACCAATGGCGGCTGAATGACCCGTACCGCTCTCGCTGGCATGGCAGGTCGGTTTCCGTCCCTCCTGACTTCTATGACGGTATATGTACTGTCTAAGACACGGGAAGTTGCCTGTATGTCGTCACACTCTCACACTCTCTTCCATCCGGCATTCTTGATGGGTCACAAAATCAACGGTTCTTGGTTTTTTCGAGGTACGAGAGTTGTGATGACCGCACCATTTGATTTCAAGCTTGTATGCACCGTCATTTGTCGTCAAAGTGGATCGCTAGGGATTTAAAGGATGTGGTATGGAAAGCCGGACGTTTATGCTCTGCTGAGTACGAATCTTTTTGTACGAAAGTTAATTAATCAAATTTCCATTTCAGGAATTGATGAATGACGAATGGCAAATGACGAACAACGAATGACAAATGATAATATACGAATGGTGATCAATAAATGCCATAGGAGCACTCAAAGGGGACAAGAGAATAGAAGGGGAAAAAGGCAGAGCCCATCCTGCTAGAGTGTTGCAAGGAAGCAGCGATGTTTTGGATGCTTATGTAATCGACTTAAAGCGTACATTGCAGTTATTATAATTTATTTGGCAAGACAATCTGGCTTGCTTACATAATTACCTGAAATCGGCAACAAAAGCAGCCACTACTCCTATAACATATCAATCTAATGCTTTTATACCTTTCCCCTCTACTCTAGCCACATTCCTTGGTCAAATAGCAAAATGTGGTAGTAATAAAATACTATGTATTGTATGTTATATCATTCCTACTGCTTAGATAATGTGTTTTGGCATCTTAAATTTTTTAGTCTAACCAACAGTAGAATAAAAAAAGCAAAACATATTCACATTTTTGACATACTAGACAATTGTCCTTGAGAACCCTATAATAAATTACCATTCATATATTTATACATTTCATATGGTGGGGGCAGATAAAATGACATATGACATATATCAGCAGAGTATAATATATCTTCACATCTATTTGTTAACACATTCACAGGTCTCTCTACAAAGAATTGAAGCTGTAGAGAACCAAATAACAATCCAAAGGCATACTCCAAAAATCATGTGCACAAGTCTGAACAAGGAATGTAAGTAGATAAGCACCAAAAAAATCTAGCAAATAAGTAAAGTGAGAAAATTAAGCAAACAAGAGGGCACAAGAGTAGTATAGTCAAAAAATACAACCAGTGCCAATGGGATATGTGTATGATAAGTTACTATAGAACACAGGGGGAATGGTAGAATAAGCTAACTAGATATGGGCCCTAGTAAGATTTAGATCATAGCTAAGATATGACTCTGTCAGATAAAATATGAGACTTAGTCATGTATGAGAATGAAAGGAATAAGAGATCACAGAGTAAAAAGAAAGAAGTTGTAATAGTAAGTGTACTCAGGCTTCAAGTATACATTAAGTGTCATTAAACAATGACAAGATTTGCTGATATTATACCTGATGGATTGAATTTCCACTCATATGTTCCAGATGTCTCAGCAATGCTCTATTTATGCCAGTTGTCAAGAGTGCAAGTAATAGGTGATTTATTACCTTAATACAAAGACTTGAAGCTACTGATACTATGCTTTACTTTCTCACATTTCTTTATTCCTGGCCTATAGAAAACATTTTATAAATATCCAGAACATATAAGTAGGTTTTCTTCAGGTTTGAATTAACAGCTAGATTATTTGTAAGTATGATATCTATACTCAAATATTTTGTTTGTTAAACCCAGTGGGACATACACAACACTGACAATAGGAAAACATTTTCATATACTATTTAGAATGTATTGAATCCATCCTATACTTTAAAATGACCATATTGAAGCTACAATAGTATATTGAAGTCTCCTAAGTTTCCTATGAATATGGTTCTCAAGGATAGTGTCTAGTATGTCAAAAATGTGAATTATTAATGGTGAATATATTCTTCTTTTTATTCTGACTCTGCCATTGGTCTCAACATTTTAAGATACTAAAACACATTATATGAGCTGTGGAAGTGCAGCTTGCAAATACTAAAATATCTTGCAGTGTACGGTTTAAGGTAGATTACATAATCATCGAAAACAGCGGTATTCTCCTGTAAAATGACCCAACAATAATTACCCTACTTTCTGCAAGATTCTACCAGGATCGGCTGGTTTGTCGTCTGCCATTCTTTGTTTATTTTTCGTCGTTCGTTGTTCGTCATTCGTCATTCGTCATTCGCCACTTCCTGAAATGGCAGTTTGATCGATTAACTTTCGTACAAAAAAATTCGTACTCCGCAGAGCATAAACGTCCGGCTTTCCATAATGTGGCCATGTAGTGATGCCGCTTCTCGCCACCTCTGCACTTATCAGGAGCGTTGGTGATACATTTCAGGAACCATTGGGATCCCGACGTTTGAGGAGGATGGAAGAGGTATGGTATGTCGTCCATTGCCGGCATTTCACAGTCCGATCGCCAAGAGGCCATAGTACACAGCACAAGAACGAGGTGACCGATACTAGCATAACTTACCTGCGGGGTTTATCGCTCATCCAACCATTTCCAGGCGCCTCGTTCAATCTAGGATCAATCTCAATATATGCGTCGTCAACCCAGGCAAGCACAACTTCGGATGACCAAACGGATAAACTAGTGGATTCCGGTCACTTCGGTCACGATTTATGAATTCCAGAAGCCATATCCTGTGAAAAACGACCGCCCATGTGGATCGATAAGAAGAGACTGACACAGCGCGTGGGTATTGTATGTCGTGAGTTGATCACAGGACCTTTATCTCAATTTCGTAAATCTTCATCTTCTATTACCTAGATTTTTTTTCATAATTGCCGGATCCCCGATCACATCGGGTGTGGGGACTTCCGATCCCGGGTAACAAGACTCGACCGAGATACCAGACGCACACCCCTTCGCAAGCAAAATCAATACGCACCTCGCCTCGGATGAAAGGCATGAAGACACGAAAGCACTTACTTCCCGGACGCTCGATTTACCATCACCTAGCCCCCATGATAAGGATTTACTTGAAATCTCACTTCGTACTTGGAAAGATCGTATCTTTCGGGACCGTCATTTCGTAACATGCATTCATGCACGCTAGGCGCGACCCACCGATGACTACAATTTCACACTTGGCCAACGCTATCGCTCTCTGGGAAGTAGGACACCTCAAGGTCATCTATATCACTGCTGAAGCGGTGCTCAATGGATCAGCGGCTTAATTTGGTGGGCATTCGGTAGGTAATGCAACTAATTACCTTGATCATCATGGTATCGCCATTTTGGATTAACTGTGACAGGCTGGACTGCATTATGGCTATACCTTCATGAATCGAGGAACCACGAATCGACCAGAGAATTCCAGAAAAAAAGAATGATCACGCAAAGCGATTCTGCCAGAATTCGAGAGGTTAGTCACGCGAGGGCTCTTTAAATCTTTTTCCTCTTGTTCTCCCAAGCGATGTCGACGGTTTGACACTATGATTTGTCCCTGGTCTCGGATTTGTCCTTGGGCCAAGCCCCGACTGGCGACGTTTCTAGAACTTAGCATGTCACTTTATCTCACAATTTCACTGTCTAAGATTCACGATTGTCGAATTTACCGTACATTCAGTTCTTGCAAAAAGTCGAAATTCGTCAGGAAGATTCTCAATCCGAAGCCCAGCCCAGCCTTTACTGGGCTGAAAATGGACCTGCGTCCCGTTTGCCAAGATAATTATTGTATAGAGCCGAAGTAAGGGCCAAGCCACATATCGAATGCCAGTGGCTTGATATCATGCTCGTTGCCCTGCTCAGGTGGTCAGCGCGACCCTGCATAATGAACCTTGTCTTATTGCCGATATAAATCCGAATTCATGCTTATCTTTTCGAAAAGGTAAACCTTGGCCAGGGACAAGTACAAGACGTTTTCAAATGAGCTCGGGATCACTTGTGCTGAGTGATCACATGGTTACTTGGCGCTCATTGGGCGGCTTTTATTGGAAAGATTTACAGTCTAGTTATCGATGATGATCGTGCGAGGCGCTCGACTCCCAGTTTAGCATTGGTACCTTGATCCAGACCTGACAGTGTCTCTGGGGCTCCTTTCTTGGTGCTGGAATGGCATCTAGGGTGGCCAGTGGCGTCAGTGCCCTGAGTAAACAAGGCGGAAGTGGGGAGATAAGATACAGGTTGCGAGAGACACGGAGTGGGTCGGCAGGATACAACAACCGAAATATCACCTACAAGGGTATGGTGACCCGACTCCGACCGGTGAGAATCCAACTTCGAAATGATCTCCGACGCGGTGCAGTGCATGGAAGACAGCGACGGCATTGACTAAATGAAGACAAGAAGCCTACTTAAGTGATTTGGGAGAGGCTGGATGGGGACGGGGAGGTACATATAATACGACCCATGCGATACGTTGTATAGGAATAGCGCATGGGACGGGCAGACATATCCGTGGGGAGGGCAGGATCATAGTGCAAGTGTTTCAGCTGTCAGACGTCGTGCATCCGAGCACGTTTAATACTTTCCTTGGGTGGTATCGTCGGTCGCAGATTATTATCTCGCCAACCTCCGCCACCGGGCTGATGGAAAACTCCAGTAGTATGTGAGTTCCAATGGCAGACTTGCTATGATTGGACGAGATCTAGATTGCGTCGTGTTGATGTGACTTCCCACCCGCCGTACAGCTTTGTTTCGATTTTGATTAGTTTGTTGTTTGCTGCGCATTCGGCGCGCCCAACCGGTCTCATTTCTTGACCATCGTCCCTTGCCATCGTCGTCCCACCGGCTGCGCCAGCGAGTGTTTCTCCTCCCCTTTTTCTTTTCTCTTCATTTCCGCTTCCCCTTTTCTTCTCTGACTCCGTCCATGTCCTCCAACGCTTCCTCCCCAGGCTCGTCGGCGCAGGCGACCACCTCAAGCCCTGGTACTTCTTTTCCCCCTTCTCAGCCCTCCTCTAATCCTATCCAAGTTTCGTCCACTAACGACCCATCTACGTCCCCTCCAGCATCCTCAACCACTCCCACCTCTTCCTCTTCCACCTCCAGCTCTGCTAGCCCTTCCACTCCGACCACAGCCCAATCAAGCCCCGCACAATCATCATCCCCCGCCGCTCAGACTACTCCTTCATCCCAGGCAGCCTCGGCTTCGGCTTCAGCTTCCGCGTCCTCTGCCTCTGCTTCCGCTGCCACAACACCCGCCAGTACCACAAGTCTCTTCACCTCAGCGGTAGCAACAACATATTCGTGTGTATTCTTTCTGTCCCTTTTGTTTCTGCCTTGACAATCCTCTCCCAAGGACAACCGACGCAGGGGGTTCTGTCGTTTATGTGACTTCTACTGTTCCCGAGGTCTTCTCTACCTCCGTCAGTACAACCGGCTCGAGTGGCAGTGGTAGCAATTCCCACACCGGCGTCATCGTCGGCGCTGTCGTTGGTGGCGTTGCCGGCCTCGTCATCCTAGTCTTGTTGATCTTCTGCATCCGAAAACGATCCCGTGAAGACGATTTCGATGGCAACTTTGACCCAGACCGTGTCATTGGCCACGTCGAAGGCGGTACTGGTGGTGGCACACTCCCTCATGTCGACCTCGCTGAAGAAGTGACGCCTTTCCCTCGACCTT
>JBBPUM010001216.1:0-10110 GCA_038094695.1 Chiua aff. virens | reverse complement strand
CGCGGGTCAAGCAATCTATGTGTGTTCCATCTATATTTTTGTTCACTGATTTATCAATACTCGATGGAAACCAGGATGCTTATGTACTTGGTCGACTCATTGCTCACCCTCTGACGTCACACTCTCGAATCCCCGATGCTCTCCACATTTACGAGGAGATTCGTCTCCCAATTGCCCGTGAGGTTGCAAGTCTATCGTTCTCGACCGGAAGCATGTTGGTGTTTGATGCTCTAGGATACTATGATGGGACGAGAAAGCAGGAAGACTTGGATGAGAATGGTATTGGTGTATATGAGAAGGAAGGCATGGAGACAACGAGGCAAGAAATTTTGAGACGATGGGAATTAGTGGAAAGCTCGTGTGGTCCTGTGGAGATATGGAAGGAAGCTGAATCGAAATTGCAGGTGTTGGCCAACTGCAAGTAGAACACACCAGTGGGTGCTCTTACTCTTCAAGTTAATTGTGATACAATTTGTAATGGCATGTTGAATAGAAACTATGTTTGTGCAAATCTAATGGCAGCCCAACTTGAAGACTAAGTAGAAGTAGTATCAATATCCAAGTTCACCCCTAACTGACTGGTGTTTATTATGAAAGGACTGTATACTTACAGTGTTGGAGGTCTGTACTAGTAGGACCAGGGTCACCAGGCATGCTGCTTGCCCTGGTGGGCACTTCCCAAGCCTTTTGTCCCAGTCATGTCAGTGGCTTGAACTACCTGACTATAGCATGGTCCTGTCATTTCTCTTGGGGTCAATGAAATTATTACAAGGAAATCAGCCACAGGTATTACTCTGGCTGCCAACTTGAAAAGGTTTGCAATGGAAAGAGATGCCAAAAGTGGAGCTGACAATAGTGAATTGAGCATACACTAAGCTGCAGCTTAGCCAGATCTGGTCAACTTGAACTAATACTGTCAACTACCTCACCCTAGTAGTCCACCAGAACCTGTTTCCTGAACATCCAAAGATCTTACCAGAAAAAAGAAATCAAAGTTTTCTGGCTTGTATGATTGAAGCTGTATCCTGGTCACAGTATGCCTTTACAACTTGTCTTTCTTCAGACTAACACACTACATTCATTAACTAAAATATTACAAAGCTAGTTCTATTTCATTCAAGTTAACTTGAAGCTAATGAGTTGGAGAAAATAGCTCACAGACTGCATTGACCCATGAATTAGTATCTACTAAAATCCACTTGATAGCCAGTTTCTGGGCTTTTTATTTCTGCCAGCCTTTTGGCAGCTTCCAATACCTTTTTGATACTCAGGAAATATCCTAAGCCAATATGACTCCTCTGTGACATAACTTGATTGAGGGACCAGGGTGCTGCTATCACAACTTGAGGGATAGTATAGGTGATGCATGATCTCAAAAACTGTATGTGCAAATCCATAGCATATGGATCTAAGACATGTATAATTAGCAAACCTGAGAAGTAGGTGGATTTCCAAGATATCCTCCAAGACATGTCCAAGGGGTGATTACCAATATCATCATTAGAATCAATAGAACCTAAATTGACTATTGTGATCCATAATGAACCCCACAAGCCCAGCCTTGCTAGTAATGTATGTCTGTACTCCACTCTAAATGTGATTATAGGGGCTATTTGTGGACTTGGATTGAGGAGTTGAGTAACAAGAATAGCATATTTCTGCTGGAAATGCCAGTGAAAGCCTGGTGCATGCTCTTGATAAAGAGAGGCTTTGATGACCACATAATAATTAAAGTCTCTGTGGAGGACAGCTGGCAGTTGGACAGGACCAAAATGAATATAGTTGGCTATGAGATAGTTTATCTTGACATAACTGTAAGAGTGTGTACAATTTGTTCTTTGAGTAGAGGGAACAACAATTATAATACCAGAGGGATAATTCATGTTGTATTGTGGGTTTAACTTGATAGAATATCTGGTGCCCAAGTTCAACAGATAGGAGTAGCTTGCTAGTGTAGTGAATTGCTGATTAGCAAAGTACCTTTTGTGGATCAGTCAGACTTCAGAAAGTCACTTATACTGTTAGTTATACATGTTCAAGTGATATATGTACTACTGCAAGCACATGTAATATACACCACTTAAGCCCTAGGTCATCCTACCATGTGCTTGCTAATTAATTGGACCACCATTTTATCATTTCTATACTCAATAGGAAAGGGAAGTAGGCTGCTAGGACTTGATTAAATTCAATAGTAAAACACAAGCTAAGCACTATGTATGTCCAAATACTACATTGTAGATGAGTTCAGGCACTGTGATGAGTATGTCTATGGTATAAATAAAGAACACAGAAACAAGGGTCTGTCATGGTCCCCACACTAGACAATAAACATAGTAGTGCAATCTCCAGCCCACATACCACAATTACCAGAACTAATATATTCATCAATCTTGAAAATTTAAAAGTTCAAACATTCATTCGGTAGCAAGTATCTCTGAAATATGTGAGTGAACAGCAAGCAGAAGTCAATGACATTGTGTAACATTTGTGTTCATCTATTGCAACCCAATAATATGATCTACAACATCCATGCTAGTACCTATACTGCCATTCTGAGTCTCTCAACATTCAAAGACCTGTTATTGGGAGCTCAGGGATGTTCAAGTTTCCACCATAATAGAGCAAGGGAACAGATGAGGAGTACTGTAAAAGAGGTCATGTACATAGTAAAATGAAATGTCAAGAATAGCTCTGAAGCACCTATGTGGCTAGCATGTCAGATCTTCAATTCAATTCAAAATCAATCTCTTCATCTCACTTGTCTAGGGCTTCTGTGATCTTGAATACTCATAAAATAGACACAGGTGTAGCCCAGATAGACCTGTCAGTGAAGTAACAATCTGAACACACACACCTGACACAGAATCACCAATAGAGACAGAAGGTAGTATTAACAGCTCACATATCTCTCAAAGTCAAAGGAATGGTTGTCAATGAATTTCACATCCAAGTCTTCATTAAGCCTCCCATCTATAAGAAATCCTTCTGGCTTGAAGATCTTGGGCTCCAGATATAGACCCTCATCATAGTACATATATGGTCCTACACATCCATATCCAGTTAAGCATTGTTCTGAAACTTTAGCAAAAAGTGCACTGACCAATCACTCTTTACATGTCTGTTATTGGCCTCCCCTAAATGGTCTTTTTATCAGTTGTGGTCCATAGCTCCTGAACAATGTTGTGGGAATTATGGTTCATATGACTGGTAAATATTATTCCACACTCTCTTAGCTACAAATCTCCTATAGACCATAGAAATACAATCATAGGATCAAAAGATATGAGTATTTCTAGGTTGGATGTTATTTTAGAGGGTATGTATATAACTACATACTAACCCAGATTCACATATATAAAATCACAGAGTGAGTATCATGCTTTCTGCTAGTGAGATGAAATATTCTATACCATCCTAGCTACATTTCATTTCTATGGTAGGGAGGGGGGGTAACCCTAAATCACCTGAGATAAAATTATTTTCTGCATGATATGTCAATTGAGTGATATAGTAAGGTGCAAAACTATTGTAATATTTGACCACAAACTGGAGTATGAAGCACCCCACAATCAATTGTAGGAATTTCACTTTGCTTTGGTGAGAGCAAATAAAGTACATACCATTGGCTATGGTGCGAATCACTTAGCCACCGCTACCTAGGTGCAGTGGCCAATTTGGAGTGGCATCACTCCAAACCCTAACCCTAAACCTATTTTAGGGTCATCTTTGACGAGGTCGGAGGTACGAGCAAGTCAATAATCATGCGGTGGAGTCCGGAATATGGAGAGCAATAAGACTATTTTACTAAGTACATAGTAGGAACATTAGTAGATTGAAATTCTCAGTCTAAAACTTAACAATGAGCAGGAAGTCTTGCAAGGCTGCTGCCACTCAAGCAAGAGTGGTACATCAGGCACATCAGCTTGAAGAGAATCCTGTTTCTGTTGCTGAAACAGACTCAGAAGATGGTAGCGCCATCGAGTATTTCTGGGGACAAGTAAAGAAGTACTTGCGGGACAACTGTGATGGCACTTTTGACACATTAAAGGTGAATGCCCCATTGGCAATGAACCAAGTTCAACTTCACACAATCTGATTGTGGGAGCACTGGGTTCACAGGTGGATGCATGCCTACCAATCAGGTTTAGAGACAAAGGAGGCACAGAACCAAGTCAGAATGTTCAGTTCAACTAAGTATAAGTCTCACAGACATATTCCAGAGCAGATTGCAGCAGTGTTTGATGGATAGGGGCTATGTGGCCAAATTCAAGTAATCATTAATATTTTTCTTGTTCAATTTTTTTCAAATAAATAATTCCTCTTGTAGATTTTATCTACTCCTCGAGTACATCATTTTTACAAGAGGATAAAAAATCCCGATTTTTTTTGAGGAAGTAAATGTGTTTGCACAAAAGTAGCGGTGGCTAAGTGATTCGCACCATACAATGTTCCCATGGTCATGTGATTTGGTTCACATGCCACATCCATTTCAAAACAGTGATATCACTGCAATAGTTTTGCATCTTTGTATGTATATTATTTGTTCTCATCAAAGCAAAGTGAAGTCTCTATAATTGATGTGGGGTGCTTTATACTCTAGTTTGTGGTCAAACATTGCAATAGTTTTGCACCTCACTGTATATGGCCTAAATATATCATCTCAAAAAAATCAGAAAAATTCACCAAATACTATCCTATATGGTAGTATGGATAGGGGGTGGCTGTATACAGTTGCAACCAGTTGTAACTAGTTGTCATCAAGAAGTAGTAGATTGTCATTCATGATATTATGCCAGTCCAACTTGAAACCTTACCTCATGGCATATAATTTGAGAGCTAGTCATAAATATAATGGCAGCAACTATCTACTTCCCACTACTGTACTTAATTATGGTCTTACTTTCTCGTGAGTCATTTTCTCTTGATATCATAACTGACCTCAGAGAAACACAGGTAGAAATGCCACCACTACTTCTAGTGCTTCTATCTTGTCTACTCCCACCCACTCAATGCTGCCATTCCCTCCAAGACTATTGTTCTCTCTAATACTGCTCTCTCTTCTGGAAGTTCTGATACTACCCTTAATTCCTGCCTTCTCCAAGTCTGGTGCCTTTATCTCTACTGCTAATGCTTCCATCTCCTTTAAGATACAGGCCTCTACTCAAGCTAGCACTTCCTTTGGTGCCCCTTACTTCAAAATCAGGAAATTTTGATTTACTATATAGTATCTCAAAGCACTCACAGTATACATAGCAAGGTTATCAAATTATAGAACTCACTAAGTACTTATAGCAGTATATTTTTTGAAGTTTGCTATTGTAGGTCAATTATAATACATAGCTTGTAACTACAAAATAAAATAAAATCATTATATTTGATTCTCTTATTAGTATGATATCCTATCCTATCCTATTAACTGTATTACAATTTATATTGCTACTCACCAGTAACTATTACATTGAATTAGTTAGAAACTATAGTTCAATTTACATATAGTATATAAGATAATTAACAAAGATTACAATTTGAAGATATTTATATGATCCCTAGCATATCACTAACTATTTAGTTGTCTACTTAACAATTGAAATGATATAGTGTTCAAATCATCTAGGTTAATCAAACCATACTCAAAATTAAGAATTATAAATCATATATAATCAATTCTCTAAAACTTGTTATACTTTTATCAAATATAACCATACTAAACCTTATCAAATATGACTACACTAGTTTAACATTACCATACTAAGCCTTACTAAATATGGTCATAAATCTTATCAAACACAACTACATTAAACTTTATCAAACATAGCCACATTAAACATTACCAAATACAACCATACTAAACATGGCCATAAATCTTGTCTGATAAATACAATCATATTAAACTTTATCAAATATCATCACACTAAATCTTATCAAATATAGTCATACTAAATCTTATTAAATATAGTCATACTAAACTCTATCAAATATAGTCATGCCAAACCTTACCAATATTATCAAATTTATTTATACAAACATACTA
The DNA here is from genome assembly GCA_038094695.1 of Chiua aff. virens. Classification (NCBI taxonomy): domain Eukaryota; kingdom Fungi; phylum Basidiomycota; class Agaricomycetes; order Boletales; family Boletaceae; genus Chiua; species Chiua aff. virens. Next base: position 4,076 of record JBBPUM010001216.1, on the reverse strand, counting down.
CACTTTACCTACTACAATTACATTAATATGACCAAATACAATAATACTTGACTAAATACTTTAGATTTAAAGGTTTAGTTTAGTGTTCCTATGTTTAATCATGGTAGGTAAGATTTAGTCTTGTGTTACTGTGTTTGGTCAAGGTTTAGTCTAGTATTGCTATATTTGATTATGTTAGGTAAGATTTAGTCTAGTATTGTTATGTCTGGTCATGTTAAGGTTTAGTCTAGTGCTATTATATTTTATCATACTAGTATTATGTAAGTAAGGTTTAGCATTTGTTTATATTAGATTAGGTTTAGTTTGGTATTGTCATAGTCATGCTATATAAGGTTCAGTGCTGCTATCATGTAGTACAAGTATGCTAGAGAGTATAGCTATAAAGTCAATATATGTTTATAATGACTATAGAGCTCAGCTATGTTGATTATATAGACTATATACTGCTATAATAGCTATAGAGACATTTATAATAAAGTTACTATACCTATATACCAAATCTATTTTTCCTGATAAGCTTGCAGGCTATGCCTGCTACATATTATATCTGATGAATTGTTAACTACAGAACTTCTGAAACAATCAAACCTTTACAGGCTTAAGTTATTTGTAGAAGAATAATAGAAAGCAAGTCCTGGCAGAGAAGACAAGACTGGGTCCTTCTGAGAGCTGAGAGGGTCTCTTATATACTATTCTACTGTTTATACAGGTGTATGATAAATCTAGAGATAGGCTATACTATGGGACAAGGGTTTAGAATGGGCTGAGCATTTAAGGATCTAGACTGCATAGCCATGGAATATATCTGTGTCATAGAGCCTGAGGGTCTGACTAGGCATAGAGGGGAGGTTAATATGAGGAGAACATGTGTAGAGCACTGGTCATAAGGCAAACATGTATAGAATAAAATGACATACTACAAGTGTAGAATAGTCTGGTTCACCTCAAATAGGGGCTAATTATACGAATAGAGTATTAGACTTATTACAAGCTCAAGTAGCAATGGAAAAATATGGAAAAATAGCTATAAAATAGAGTGATTAGAATATACTGTATTATTGAGTATCAATGTTTAATAGTGTGTGACTAGGATTGTCAATTATGACAGCAGTCATTAATGAGTCATGCTCATAGTAGGTATATGAGTCACAGTAGTAGTGACTAGTCAGTTACATCTAGCAATTAGCCATAGTATTTGGTGTGGTTGTGATGACTTCCTTTTGTGACATCCATGGATTACCAGTGTCATTCGATGAATATCTTGAGTATCAAATGCTACAGGAACATACAAGATCACTCAACTTCTTTTCTTGAAAATACCTAATGTTTGGCACATCCAAGTGATGTAACATGAGCAACTTGAAGTACACATCCAACTGCCAAACCCTATTGGATAGTCTCCACCATATCTAATCATACTAGTCAACCACATGCCTTTACTATTCTTATTCCTGGTAGTCTTGTCTTGGATCAAATTCAACAACTGGATGCTCAGATAGTAGTACTCAACTCTGACAATAGAGTATGATTTATAATAGATGCAGGTGTAGTAGTCTATTTGTTGAATGAAGAGGCCACATGAGTTGTTCCAGGACTACAGTTTATACACCAAGAAATGCTCTACTACATACTCTAGGATCAAAGTTATTATAACTTTTCTATCACAATCTTTGAAGAAATCCACTGGAGCTTTGACAGTACTGTAGGTAAATATCACAAGGACTTTCTGGTGTAAGAAGCCCAACTATGGGCCTATATTATGAAACAACTAAACCTTTACAGGCTTAAGTTATTTGTAGAAGGACAGTAGAGAGTGATCAAGGGGTCTTAGAGAAGACAAGACTGAATTCTTCTAGGAGCTGGAATTGTCTCTTATATACTATTCTACTGTTTGTACAGCTATATGGTAAATCTAGAGATATGCTATGCTATAGGACAAGGGTTAGGATAGACATAGGGTGCATATGTCTAGACTATATAGCCAGGAATGCATCTGTATCATAGATGAGTTAGAACTGAGACTCATTGAGTCAAATCTAGAGTCAAATATAGCTTATAGCATGTAGAGTCAAATATAGACTTGTAGCAAGCTCAAATAGTCATAAAATAGAGCAATTGAGATCTCTGCAAGTGCATAGAGAGAAAGGATAACTAAAATGGTGGCTTCTGAGTCTTTTTTGCTATACTTTCCCTTCTTTTCTCTCTAACCCTTAGTCCTTTGAGATCAAGGCACTCTTTGAGAGAGAGTATCTTCTAGCATTGCTAGCTAGTAGTTTTTGAAACAACAACCAAACCTTTACAGGCTTAAGTTATTTGTAGAAGGACAATAGAAAGCAAGTCAAGGGATCTAGAGATTTGGGAAAACTCCAGAGAGGACAAGACTGGGTCCTTCTGGGAGCTGGGAGGGTCCCTTATATACTATTCTACTGTTTGTACAGGTGTATGGTAAATCTACAGATATGCTATGCTATGGGACAAGGATTCTGGATGGGTAAGGGTTTAGGAATCCAGGCTGCATAGCCATGGAATGTATCTGCATCATAGGGAGTTGTGAGTCTAGAGTGGTTTGAGGGTTTGTATAGTCTAGACTGGTCAAGGGTTAATGGGTCCAGACCATAGCCAGGTGTAGAATATGGATGAAGTCAAATAGGGGCTAATTATGCGAACAAAGTATTAGACTTATAGCAAGTCTAAATGGCAATGGAAAAATATGGGAAAATAGCTATAAAATAGAGTGATTAGGATAGTATTAGTGAGAGAGTACCAATGGTTAGAGTATGGTGGTGATCAGCAAGGTGTCAGCAAAGTGACATAACTGGTAGGTATTATTCTACCCTCTATTAGCTATAAATCATCTCTACACATCATAGAGATCCAATCACAGGATTAGATTCTAGACATAATTAATGTTGGGACATATGTTAGTTTAGAGGGTATATAACTACATATATATTGACCCAGATTCACTTATATAAATTCACAGAGTGAGTATCATGGTTCCTAGTTCCTTAGTACTCAAAGATCTCACCAGCAAGGAGAAATTGAAGTTTTTTGACTTGTATCTTGGTCATAATATACTAGTACTCTTACAAGTCTTTCTTCAGGTTTTGCCTTGTAAGCTAACCTGGCCTAGTAGTACTAGCAATACCTACTAGACTCTCTTTCTTAAAGCTGAAGTACATGAAATCTTATTCAAGACCACCAAGACAACAACTACTACTAGTACCATCTGAATTTTGATGTATACTTGAACCAACTTCTTTGACTTGAAAGAGGCTAACATACTACATAGTCCTCAGCTAAAATATTACAAAGTAAGTTCTATGTCATTGACTTGAAGCTATTGAGTTGAAAAAAATAGCTCACAGACTGTTTTGACCTATAATTCATCCAATGAAACCCACTTGATAGCCAGTTTCTGGGCTTTTTATTTCTGCCAGTCTTTTTGCAGCTTTCAATATCATTTTGATACTCATAGGAAATATCCCAAGCCAATATGACTCCTCTGTGACATAACTTGCTTGAGGGACCAGGGTGCTACTATCACAACTTGAGGGATAGTATAGATGATGCATGATCTCAAGAACTGCATGTGCAAATCCATAGCATGTGGATCTAAGACATGCATAATTAGCAAACCTGAGAAGTATGTGGATTTCCATAATATCCTCCAAGACATGTCCAAGAGGTGGTGCAGTTTGTTGGGACCATGTCAGAGAGCTCTTGAGGATATCATGAATGCCAATAGCATCATTGGGATCAATAGAACCTAGGTTGACTATTGTGTTCCATGATGAACCCCACAAGCCCAATCTTGCTGGTAATGTATGTCTGTCAACTGTGCACTCTGCTCTAAATGTGATTATAGGGGCTACATGTGGACTTGAATTGAGGAGTTGAGCAACAAGAATAGCATATTCTTGCTGGAAATACCAGTTAAAGCCTGGTACATGCTCTTGATAAAGAGAGGCTTTTATGACCACATAATGATTAAAGCCCCTATAGAGAACAGCTGGCAATTGGTCAGGACCAAAATGAATATGGTTGGCTGTGAGATGGTTTATCTTGACATAGCT
>JBBPUM010001215.1:0-10113 GCA_038094695.1 Chiua aff. virens | reverse complement strand
GGAAGTCGTGCTGAATGTGATGACCAGCACCCCGAGCTATCTTTACGATCACATGTGGATATGGCCTCAACTGCTCCTCTGTCACACATCGATCAGGCTTGGACGGGTCTGCAGCAAGTACAGTTAATTTGACGTTGTCCGGCACCGTCGATAGTAAATGAAAGAAAGACCAAGGTTGGTTTTGCTGGTGAAACCTCGTGAGCAACAGTATTCAACGACGAAAATGAGACCTACGTCTATGATGGCTTCCACGCCAGAGATATCACACAAGCGTACGTTCATCGCTCTAAAGATCGTAGCCTCCCTTGACCAGGAAGAGTCTTCCTGCTGATACTCTTCAGGTGACTTTGGATTCTTGAGAGCCTTCAGAAACTTCTGTTTAGTAATGGCATGAAACTCAAAGGGCACTTCGAGAGGTGGGTCAACGAGGACGACATGGACTGGTCGGGTGGACTTGAGATAGGGCAACAGAGCGGCAGTGACGACGCCTCCCAGGGAATGGCCGACGACGATGTCATATGGGTAATCACCGCCTTGAGCGGGCGCAAAGTAAGGCCGGAGCTCGTTCGCTAATGCGGAGATGGTATAGTCCGTCCCACGTCTCGCTAGTCCGTGCCCGAGGAGATCGGGTGCGGTCACGAACCAGCCTGTGTTGATATGACTTGAGTAACGCCCAGGATGTGTTTCAAGAATGGGGCTCACCTCTAGACGCAAACTCGCGTGCGACATAACGCATGGTTACAGATGAGCCTATCATACCGTGGACTAGGAAGACACGCTTGGTGGCATTTGGATTACCCCAGGTTGAGGCGAACATGGTGGCCATGATGGATTCGTGGAGAGGGTTGGTTCCGACGACTCAGGGCTCTTAAAGTGGCATTTATTCAAGTTGCTGTGTCTCAAGATCCTATACCTTAGCAGTTCTAGTCAGGCCCAGTGCTGATAATCAATACTCGAGCGCTCACCTCGGCAACCATGTGAATCGTGATGCGGCCTCATGACTCTCACCTATCAAGCGTTCAACTCAAACTTCATGTTACCGATAAACGATATCATGACTTACTAGTAGTTCCGACACCTTCCGTTTTGTGTACGTTCATACGCGTGAGACCTGGGGTTCTCAGCGAAGCGTTTGTTTCGCACTGCCCGTCGTCTCCTAAAAATTGTGCTTTGGGCATCAAGGCCGCGTAAACCAGCAGCCCGGACTCTTCGGTTGAACAAGTTATGGCGAGCACGACGTTCAAATATGTTCAAGTTCCAGTCGTGGTAAGGGAAGACAGCATATGGCCTCTGATAGCTGTCAATGGCAAACACGTACTAAGACGCACGTGTTTGAATTCGCCATCGCTGCCTCATTGCCAGTAACTCAGTTCGGGGTGGTAAGATGCATCAATGCCACTGATGGCATCATCTCTGAATTACTACTAACAACCTTTCGTTCTTTCCAGACTCTCACATTATTGTACATATACTTGGAGAACCGAGAAAAAGGTCACTGCCTTCGGCGAATGAACCTGCGCACTCGAACCTGCGCACTCAACCGCTACCTTATTTCTCTCTGCTCCTCTCACTTCTCGCCCAATCCACAAGCATCTCCAGCGTGGCCCTCGTTGCCTCTGACGCTTCGCTGTCTCGGAGGTTTTCGAACGGTTCTGGCCGCGGCTTAGGCTTCTCCAGTGGTGGTGGGGTCAGCCCGGGCTGCCTATACTGCGGCATCTTGAATGGTACGCCCCTGAAAAACCAATGTGTTAGCATCTGGCGCGTCCTTATCGTGCAGCACATCACTCAGCGCTCACCTTTGCGCGTCACGTAGTAGCGCCATGATATCCCGAGGCGGGCCACTAGTAGATTTCCTGTCAGCCCTCACGTCCATCCTGCAAGAACGACAAGTCGCGACTTACTTCGTTTCGTTGCTGCCTTCGGCCTCGTCGCCAAACATCCAGTTAGGCCTCCACTCAGGACCGACGCGCTCATTCGTAAACACCGTCATGTCTAGTATCTGACATCGGCGGTGAGGTTCCACTCTGGACACGTATCGCAGTATCCTCGCTTGCTCCTTGAGATTTCTCTCGCGAATCCGGAGCAAGCGTTCCTTCTGGATCAGACCAGCTTGTTCGTTCGCTACTTTGGCGACGGACTCGACGAACTGCTTCAAGTCTTCTTCCTCCAGGGTTCCCGTAGTGCGTTGCTTTTGTATCTCGGCGAGGGGTACTGTGCCTTGTCGCAACATGTCTTCGTCGGGGATGTCGAGAAGGTACTGCCATTCTGGCCGGACTTCCACTTTCTTGGGAATCTGTTTCCTTGTGGCAACTCCTTCTGTGTGTGGCAGTTAGATCGGGGACGGGAGTTGGAGAATAGGTGCTTACCCATGACGTCATCTGAGCCATCGTCCCATGTGGGGGCTTCCCCGCTCATGGGACAATTAGGGTCCCACGCTTCTCCATGTGTGGGGGGCAGTGGAGAAGACAAGGGTGGGAGAGGGGATGAAGGCGGAAGGGGAGACGAGGGTTGTACAACGGTTCTCCTCGCAGAGGGACCCGTTCGAGCACCGCTGCAGGATGCGCCGTTAGTGGGTCGTCCAACCTATTCAGCGTGTTCGTCACTCACCCAGTCCTCATTGATTTTTTTACATTGAGCAGCTCTGCAATTATCTGGCTGTTCTTTTGGTTTGCTCTGATGCTGTGCGCCTGCGCAATGTCAGTCTCACCACGAGGAAGACTACCGTTGCGAACCTTTGCCAGCTCTTGCAAAAGCTTACGACTGAACCCTCCGAGGGTCTCCGAGTCAAGTGTTGCCAAATCCGGGAGATCGATGGAGTCGGCTTTGCGTAGAGGAGCCATGAGTATGTGTCTGAGGTCGAGGAGTGAGAATTCAGGGTCTACAAGTAGCAAGAGATGGCGACCAACCTGTTATAAAAGTGGGTAATTTGTGGTGATAATTGGGAGTTGCTCTGAGAGAAACGCGCAATTTTCACCACAGACTGCCCGCGTTTTATGGCACGTCTGGTCCGCACCTGGAGCAACAAAGCGCCGGGTGTGTTTTCCGTTCCACATTCTATTGTTCCTCTGCACACCGCGACACGCGGGAAGCTCACCCACGTCGTTCCATTGGTCGTCGGAAACCTGTCGTCCACAATACGGATTGCTTGTGGGCCACTCGAAGCGCTACACACTCATTCTTCCTTCGTCTCGCTGTGGTACACATGTTCAGAGTTTGGTGACTTTTCTGAGCGATCAATAGATCGTGCAGTCCAGATTTATTGTAGAGGGTATCCTTCCGACAAGCTTTATAGTTACCCGATTGCATGTAACTCGACTTATCGAAAGTCATGATCTCGTAACACTCCTGTACTAAACTGGTATTCTTCCTCTTGCACCAACAATAGTGTGTACTTCGAGTACTAATTTAGGTTTCACACAATAGAACATACTGCAATGATTTAGACGGTCGGCCCCTATGACAGTTATGGGGAGAGCCCCTGTTTCACTTCAAACTAGTCGTGGTTTACTAGCAGCCACACGTCTCATTTTCCTTGGACAGCCGAGTCAAGGTAACAGTGAATATTAAGTAACTTTAGCGTACATGGTATACACATATAGCTGAAGAATAACCTTGCTTTAATATGTAGGGCGCGTCATTGCCAGGCTGTCATAGTACCCGGGAGGTGGTGAACCCCTTGCTTGTGGAAGGCCGTCAACCTTCGAGGTGGCCCCGGGCCCACACATGTCGTGATCGTAACGGCCGTCACTATATCGAACTAGCGATTGATGACGGCGTGGACGTCCTGCAGGTATAGATCGGCGAGGCATACCAGGAGGCTTCATAGGAACTTGGCCGGAGTACATCTCATTGGTGACAGGGTTCGTGAACCGGTAATAGTCCTCTTCAGTCTGAGACAATGCCAACCGAGTACGAACGCGATCGGGATAGCTGGGGGTCTGAGCCATGGCAACACCATGTTGGACGGGGGTAGAATGATCAGATGTAGATGGGTCGACTCCATAATTATCCTCTGCGAATACCAAGGTCAACACCAGAAAATGGACAGTAAGACTATGATGAAGCGCACCTTCAGTTAGATCATCAAGCGGGTCATTGCGAATCTTTCGAATCACATGGATGGACCAGAAGATGAACCCAAGGCCAGCAATACTACACGCTGTAATAAGAGATCGACGCATCAGAAGAGGTGCAGAGAATAAGGGAGATCAGAAATACCTATTATCGCGATGAGATCCCCAACGCACACGCTGGAAGACAACGAGAGTGGTCGGCACCCCTGTGGCGAGATACCACTATCCCGAGCATAGACCCGAAGATCGGGGACCAACATTTGCTCGTTACCGCTAGTCGGCTAAATGCTATTTCAGAGGACACTTCGGAGACTTACAATTAGGATAGATGATACTGGCGACTTGGAGAAAGGGAAAGAAAATTTCAATGTTGCAGATCAGTTGGAAATATATGGGCTTGAATAGGGGCTCATCATGAGCCCCTATTCAAACTTGTTGCGAGTCCAAATACTTGGTAGTTATGTTTGATAACTGAAATCTGGATCTGACTGTCCGAAGGGAGTCTTCCTCCCATCATATGACTACTTTCTGGTACGGGTACTGCAAAAAGGTGAGTTCAGTAGTATCTGATAAGGGCGTATCAGTCCTTGCACTTTGTATTCCCATTCTTCCGTTCGACGTATGTAAAGCTGACAACGTGAGGGAACCCTCCAGATCTCATAGAGCGACTAAACCATCCTGCGACATGCTTCTGATGAACTGTTATGCGTTCAACTTGAATCTCTCTTCTTACACAATGAGCATACCGATTCAAAGCTTTAAATGAAAAACGGTGCACCTGTAAAATATATTTTTTCATTTTCTTGACTTCTTCTCCAAGTCACATCCGAGTGCCCTAAGTACCGGTGGCGTGAAATGTAGGAGTGTGTGACAACATGCACTTAGAATGAACGTGAGAAATCGAGCTCAAGAACGTCATGGACGCACTTAATGTCGTTGGTTTACGGAGACTTGACTCTGCTTGACAGTCAAGATTTTGAGAAGGAGATCAGGTAGGAGCGGACCGACTCGGAGAACGCGTGCCGGCTCCGTTCCCGGTTTCCACAGTGGACTTCGTTCCCACGGGATCTATGACTCGTCGGAGGAGCTAACAGTTGAGCATTGCGATCATGACTATCCAACCAAAGGACACGGATCATGAAGAAGATGGAGGAGATCTAGCACTGTGCAGGTATGTCCATGGCTGACTTACATGAGGCGCACTCACTTTTTTCTGCCAGCGATAGCCTGAGAGTCTTGAGCATACAATCGCACGTTGCGTTTGGGTATGTCGGCGGAAAGGCAGCAGTATTCCCTCTCCAATGCATGGGGTACGATGTTGATGTAAGCGCTCAGTGTGTGCTCAGTAGTTTGTCGTGTGCTATAATGCCCTGACATTTCGCCTTGCAGTTCGTGAACACGGTCAACTTTTCGAACCATACTGGTGAGCATGATTCGTTGATTAGAATGTGGAACCACCAAGTAACTTCGTTCACAGGCTATGGTCGATTCGGAGGTACCAAGACGAGCGCCGCGGAACTCTCCCGTATACTTGACTCGATGCAACAATCCGGGGTACTTGTACCCGACCGGCTTCTCACAGGCTACATCCCCAATGCGGAGTCCCTGGCCATAGTTCATGAGCTAGTGAAGAAGCTCAAGAGTTCCAACCCAAACCTCATCTATCTCCTTGATCGTGAGTACTCTCCATCTGTGGAGTTGTTCCGTGTCAGAATGAATCTTGAACTCCAGCCGTGCTTGGTGATTCTGGGAAACTTTACGTGTCGGAAACATGCATATCAGTATACCGTCAAATGCTTCCACTGGCAAAGATCATCACTCCGAACTGGTTCGAGGCCGAGTAAGCCCCGTATTCGTATTTGCCAATTTTACCGGGATGACCGATCGTGGGCAACTCATCAGGGTACTTTCTGAAGTGTCCCTCACTGATCTTGCTTCATTGCGCACTTCTTTACGAAGATTACACAACATATACCACGTCCCCAACGTAGTCATATCTTCCATTCCGTTGTCCAAGATCTCCTCTGCACTCCCTCCTTACCTCCGTCCTCCCGAGCAACCCAACGGGTCGATAGATGATGAGCGATCGTACCTTGTCTGCATAGCATCTTCTGTCAACGACAAAGATGATCTGGAGAAGGGGATGTTATCAACTGTGTACGTAGGTTGCGTCGAGCTTTTACCGGGCTATTTCTCTGGCGTCGGAGATCTCTTTTCGGCTCTTCTTCTAGGTCATTTCCATCCCCCTCAAAGTAGCGCAGTCAGGCCGCCCTCAGCCGTTTCGAAGTCGCTGCCATCACTCGTCCATGCCGCCTCTCATGCACTTTCCAAAACACATGCCATTCTTACCTTTACGCACGAGTCTGCGTCCACACTATCTCTTCCTCCCACAGATGACGAGCTAGACGCCCGCGAGCCGGATCGACAAAATAAGAGAATGAAGGGCAGGGAGCTGCGGATTATTCAGGCACAGGATATCTTTCGTCGAAAAGAGTGGGATGGAGTGGCAAAGATGTCACACTGGGAAGGATTCTGGGATAATTTGAATTGACTTGCTGTATTAGAGTGTCCGGATCAACCTTAGAAGACCGGCGTGGTCTAGGAATGACCCGCATCAATCCAGGCGTGAGACCACGGGTGGTTCCTAGCGAGGTTCGCTACAATCGAGTGCCTGAGAGCGTGTTTACATAAGCCGATATCCTGCGATAGGTCTGAGACGTGCAGGGAGGGCGGACAGTCGGGGGCTATTCTCTCCCTTCACTGCTCATCTCCGGTTTCAGTCTTGTCACCGTCACGAGCACCGGGCAGTGCACACACACCTCAAGTCACTGGTGCTGTGCGTCCGCCCCACTCCACTCGGGGCCATGGCACAACCGGTGTTTGACGGACACCCACTCGAGGAGTATCTGCAAGGCATGCATTCCGACATTATTACCCCCATTTTGCACCTTACACGCCCGTCTCATGTTGCAGACTCCGGCGAAGCCTCTGAACTCCTGCCTGGAGGTTTGGCAGAATTTTTACTCCAGCCCTATACAACGGGCCATCCATCCGTCTTCAAACACGCCGAGAGCATGGAGAAGCTATGTTTTCTTATTTTTGGCGCGCTTGAGGTGAGCATTCACGCGTGTATCCATAGCAGCACCGTGCACTCAGCAGCGCGTATATATTCTCATGCTCTTTCCGCCGGTCGACTTTCTCTGTTTCTACAATGTAATGCAGTCCGTCAGCTCGCTCTTTTCCTCAGACCGCACATCCCTACGCGCCAAGGCGTTCGCAGAACGGTTCAAGTATGGCGTCATCTCTTCCTCCCTACTCTCGCCCGCATTCCCTACCACTCCCTTGGAACCACACAGACGGGGCTTGTCCCCACCATTTCCCGGAAAACTTTCAGTCGGTCATAGCAGAACAGCAAGTGTCGCAGATAGCACCACGACCGATACCCTTTCGCTTGCCATGCCCCCCGAATGCGAAACTCCCCTTTGGCCGCTGACGCTGTCGTTCACAACTGCTGTTGCTGCTCTCAGTGCTCGGTTTTACTTTGTCGCATTTCTGCTGGTTGCTGCCACCTTGTACTATATATATATCCACAGACGGGATATACACTCTAAACCTGATGTCATGACACCTGTGCGCCATCCTTTTCTTTATGCTGCATCCTGACCCTGCTAACGTAATGATGATTCCTCCAGTCTTTACTAGCCTTGCAACATTTAATCTCTGCCGGCCAGCTTTGGGACTCTGTGATCAACGATACCTTTACATTATTGGAGAATGAGGAGCAAAGGTAAGAGTTGTTCAAGTTTTTCATTGCCTATGCCTCATCTACTGGTTTCCTGCAGTATATTTCACGGTCCTAAGTCTCCGTCAACATCATCTTCCTCCCTGCAACTTGCTCTGTCCGCGTCACTTCTGACAACCCAAACACAATGTGACAACGTTCGTCACCTCCTTGCTGCCATCACATCACCCACCGAACTATCACAACTTGCCGAGATGTATGCTCCACCGTCGCCCATCAAATCAACGTTTGTTCGTGGCAATGATTCCCACCGACCGTTCTCCCACCCAGGTTCACCTGTGTCTTCTCCTAGCAATCGAACGAGGAAGCGGTCGACGTGGAACGGATCGTATGCTTCACTCGCCCTCACGGGGACCACACCCATGTCCCAACTTGCGGAGCGGAGCAAGAGACGGAGATCCGATCTGAGTGCCTTGCTGGGGACCGCCTCACCTACTCCAGCCCGAACTCGATCACGCAACGCGTTGTCTACTCCACCGCAGCTCCTCGCAGACGTATCAGAGGAAGAAGGCATGGTGACAGCGGAATCGTCCTTGGCAGAGGATGAAGAAGACCGTTCATTTGGTGCAGCCGCACTGAACCTTTACCGGAGACGCGTCGGTGGGGGCCTGCGGGCACTCGAGCTCTCTCACAACAGTCCCCTTTCACGAGGCAGTTCCACAAAACGCCGAACCACCATGTCTCCAGGGTCCAAGTATACCAGCATGCACACCACACGTCATCCGTTTTCGCTGTCGTCATTGCGCCAGTCATTGCAGAATGCCCTGGCGTCGAAACGATTCGCATCCTCACATTTATTGGCATTGCGTTTCGAAGATGACGAAGACGAGGCGTATTGGGAAGACGTACGCGCCGTGATGAGCCTGCTCACGTCAACGCTCATCGACGCGTCGTCACGACTCTCGGAAACACTGGATGACGTCGCGGCGCACCGCCTCAAGGTGGACGACATGACCAGCGAGAGCGCTTCCGGTACCAACACCCCCAGCTCGCTCGCCTCGCCCCCACCCTCACGACTCCCCCTCTCCCACGCCATCGAGCAGATCGTCTCGTTCGCGCCGACCCCCTCCCACCTCGCCAGGTTCGCCACGCACGTCAGCGCGATCTCGTCCGCCCTCACCGATGCCCGCGAGCACCTCGAGCACTGCCTCGCGTCGCTCAAGGAAGACCACGCGCATTCGCCCGGACACTCCTCCCACCCCTCGACGTCGTCCTCGGGCGACGTCCTGCCCGCGCTGACCGTGTGTAGCGAGTCGGAACACCCCGCGGTCCAAGCGTACGAGCGACTCCGCCGCGAACTTGGGCTCGCGCTGCGGGAGTGCGAACGCGGGCGTGAACGACTGGTGTGTATCGTTGCGCCGGCGACGCCCTCGACGGACGACGACGACGACGGCGTGCCTCTCGGAGACGCAGACCCACACTGCGAAGTACTGCATGCCGACGACGATGCGCCCCTGCCGATGACTACGACCGACCCGGGTGCTGCGGTTGTCGTTGTCGAGCAGGACGACGACCCTGTTGGTATGGACGACACATTGGTGCATCTGTCTGACACGCACCTTCCCCCGCCTGGGATCGAACAGGTGTTTGAAGCGGAGGTCACTGTCGGGACGGTGACACGTGCGCGGAGTACGCTGTCGCGGGAGGAACGGATTCGACTCGCGAAGGCTGCACGGGAGGCGCCCCCGTCCCCGCCGCCGACGACGACGCACGGGTGGGGTCCGAGCGGGGAGGTCGTGCAGGAGCTCAAAGACGTCATTTGGAAAGTGGGCGAGCGGCGGCGCAAGTTGACAGCGTCGCAGAGAACACGATCGCGCACGATCGATGACGTCGATGAGAAGGAAGTCGCGTCATGACCCGAGGTTGTCGTTTCTACGCGATGTGGTATCACGAGTACATGTATGGTTAACTTATCGTCGCTTTTATTCTCTTCGTCGCCTTTTTTTGTAGCATGCTTTTTCGCCCCAAAATGTCCATGTCGTGCAATTCAACGGCCGAGGCCTTCTGTGAACACAGATCGAGTGGAAACGAAAGATTATAGTATTTTAGTCATACATGCAAATTGAGACACTAAAGAACGAGACGAAAAGCAGAGGGCGTAACGAGACAGAAAAGAAACAATTAAGACTATCTAGTGGGAAACACTAAGAGTCGCCACCGGGAGTTGCCAAGACACATCACTGGCTCACTGCCAGCAAGGTCGCAAGACGGCTCTCGTAGACTATAAATAGAGTAAGA
>JBBPUM010001214.1:0-10113 GCA_038094695.1 Chiua aff. virens | reverse complement strand
TTAGACCATGCTGACGATACTACAAGATGAGAAAATACTCTTGGACACAGGCGATTCTGACGGGGTGTTTGCAGTCGCATTCTCGCCGGACGGAAAGCAAGTCTGGAGTGGAAGCAAAGAAAACCGGACACCATTGGCGTTGAACTTGAATGGACCGATCAATTGTTCGCCCGTCGAAATGTCCCACACGCCGACTTCTCCGCTGCCAGTCGCGAATCGTGTCGAGTCCGGTGACACATCCACCGTCCTCACTGCCTTTCCATCCTCGACCTGACACACCTTTTTCATCAGCTCTGAGTCCCATACACTCGCTCCCTCAGCCGTCCCGCATATGACACACTTCCCGTCCTTTGATACAGCAATGGCTCTCACTTGAATTCCCGTCTGCTTTGCGGTCTCCAGCTGGTCTGCAAGCCGAAACCGTCGAATCCCGCCGTTACTTCCACTCCAGACTTGCTTTCCGTCCGGCGAGAACGCAACTGCCCAAATCTCTTCATAATTGCCCGTGTCGAAGAGTATTTCCTCATCTTGCGCAGCTGTCAGCGTGATCCAATCCATTATCTCTGCATGGCTACCCACCAGTCTTGGTCTGCGACATCCTCTGTTCGAAAGCGAGATGTTAAGGTGCACAGCGCACCACCATCTGTCCACGTCATAAGGACGTTTAGTACATGGGCGCTACTTCTGCTCGGGTCCTCACTAACAGCGGTCCCCCCAAGGGTTGCATATTGTTGACCAGGATTCGTCCTCCGCCACTACAACCCCATTCGTAACTTTATCGTATCGGCAGTCCACCGTGCGTTTCAGACACCAGGAAAGACCTCAAGCGCCGCAGCTCGCAGACGTGCATCCTATTCTCAGACTTCGTCACTCTCTGACTTACACATTCCGACAGATGAAATAACGTTGGGTATTGGTCCAATAAACGATAAATATATTCATAAATTGATATCAAATCCCTTGTCATAACCAACTGCTAGGAAACTGAATCAATCTGCCGTACCCATGCTGCATGAACGGAAACAAATCATGATCAACCATCAGGCTAACGTGACAATCAACCTCTCTTGAGCTAACCGGTTCTAATCAGGCGTTTTCAATGTTTCGGAATAGAAGGAATAAAAGGATGCTCACTATCGCGGGAACCCAAGCTTCCCTCGAAGGTTGTGGTTAATGATATATAGTGGTCAAAACTTAACCCCCGGTCGCCAGAAGGGACGTACGGGAGGTCCTTGGCTTGGTTTCATCACGTCCCGGATGTTGAGCGGCCCGCCGCCCCTTATCATGTGCAGGCGGACGTAGGTCGTTCACTATTTCTGTCCAGGCGGGCGGGCGGCCGCCCACTTGTCCACTGGAACATTTATTCGTACACTTGAACTTGTTTGTGCCAATGTAAAAGAACCACCTATGTACTTACAAGCATTTTGCGGATAAATGCCTTGCGTTTGCAGCAGTTCATTCGTCAAATTCTCGTGCTAGATATATGATAAGATGGCTATATATCTGCCTTCAGGATAGATGAGCAGCAAAATATGTCTCGTTGTATTCCACTCGAATTGAAACCGGTGCATTGGGTTGCACGGACCAGTAGCACACGTGGTGCGACATGAAAAAAAAGAAAAAAAAAAGGATATGAACATGGCAACTCGGACACGCATGCAGCCCGCACTTTGCTGGCTGGCACCTTGACCTACTTATAGGCTCATCGCGAACCCCGAGGGGCATAACCTGATTGAACCTACTCATGATAGCCAGCTGTCTCGCAACTGAATCAATCCATCACGTCTATGCTGCACGGACGGAAGCAAATCAGCCATGAGGGTAGCACGATGACGATTCCCCCCTGAACGAACTGGTCCTAATTAGCCTCTCGAAAGTGATGAGACGAAATGATGCTCACCCCCTCAGGGATCTGACCTCCCCTTGAAGGTTGACTCTAATGAATGCAACGGTCAAGACGTGATCCTTGATTGCCAAAAGGGACATACGGGAAGTGCTTGGCTTGGTTCGAGCATATCCCGAATATTGTCATGTGTAGGTGCACATGGATCATTCACTATTTCTGTCCACGGCTAATGTAATATCAGCTTACAACGCAGCCCCACATTGAAAGGGAACGAACATACACGAGATTCTCGATTTCGAGGCGTTATATATTTAGTAGTAATGTAGTTAGGACCACCCGATCGTGGTTCGTCTAGTGGCCGTCCCCAATCTAATGGCACAGAGGAACCAGGTGCCTCTTGGCCATTGGTCAGTGCAGCCGCCGCATACACTGGCATTTGCTAAGGATACTGTGAGATGTGCCGTAGTACACCAATTAGTCGGGAATGATGCCACATACTGGACTGCGCAAAGTAGCGATCGTTGAACGCTTATTGCGCCGTGGCGAAGATGAGACTGCAGGGTCATTGGTTGAACTAGATCTTGCCGGGCATGAACCCGCTCGGTCCCTCGCCCTCTTAAACCTCTTCATCCAGTTTCCAAGTGTTGATGGGCGCTTAGACGGGTTGGCTGTGTCAGGACATTCGTCGGGATGTGTCTCCGGAGGTGAAGTGACTGGCGGTAAAGTAGATGATGGTGGAAATACTATAGGCAGGACCTCTGGTGATGGTGTCTCATCTGCTTGAGGGTGAAAGGAGGGCACCGGGGACGGGAGCTGTGGCATTGTCAACACGAAAGTAAGAATAGAGGAATCACAAACTTGGTCAAAATCGAAGGCTGTGGGTATGGCAGGGGCTTTCGTTGGTATTTCGACCTACATAGTGTCGTGAAACTCAATCAGAAGTACATGAATGAGGTCTTACTTCCAGAAGGTCGATGTCTTTGTCTCGGTCCTTTGTTCCGGCGTCATGGTCATGCCGAATGGAAGGCTGGCGTAAGCATGCGATGAAAATATGAGACGCGTTGCAAAGACATGAAAGTAGCGAAAATGTACTGCATGAATATCAAGAACATCACCTTCGCCGCCATCTGATTTTATATCCCGAACGGCTTGTTCTGAATCAATAGGTGTCTGATAAAATGTAAGTTATCGGCTGGAGAATATGACATATCAGACGGATAAGTACTGCACCAAGGATGTCGGGAAGGACGGTACAAAGGTCGTGAATAGCAATTTTGCCATCACGTCGTCCGGTAGCAAGATGGATGCCATCCGAGGAGAGAGAAATCGAATCTATTCTAATGACCTCCTCGAGAGCGAGACAAATTTGGACAAGAGAGGTCGAATCCAAGAACAAAATTGAATTTTCCACATTGATGACGATGAACCGGCTCGGACCATCGGCTAGGAGAATTGACTCGGGATTGCCTTGGTGAACGACCTGCGACTCAGCGAGCAATGATCCTGTCGGGGTGTCGAATGACTTGACTTTCTTGTCTTCGCACACAGCAAATAGTTGCTGTGCATCGCTTGACCATGCTAGAGGAATGATAGCTACTAGGTTTCTTGTCTCCGTGTCGATAGTGACGAGTTTGTAACCAGAGTGGCTATCGATGATGGTGATTGGGCCACTACATTCAGAAATAGCAACTCGCTCGCCACCAGGGGAATATCGGATACCATTGACGTTGAATTCGATTGGACCCATCAATCGCTCGCCCGTTGAAATGTCCCACACACTCATCGATTTCTCCCTGCCAGTTGCGAACCGTGTCGAATCTGGTGACACGTCCACTACATCCACCCGATTTCCATCTTCGACTCCACGCACCTTTTTCGTCAACTCTATGTTCCAGACACTCGCTCCCCCAGTCGTCCCGCATATGACCCATTTTCCGTCCTTCGATATGGTAATGGCATACACCCTCCTTCCCGTCTGCTTTGCGATTTCTCGCTGGTCTGCGAGCCGAAACCATCGAATCCCACTGTTGGTTCCACTGCAGACTTGCTTTCCGTCCGGTGAGAACGCGAGAGCCCGAACCCCTTTAGAATCGCCCGTATCGAAGAGTATTTTTTCATCTTGTAATGTCGTCAGCATCGTCCAATCTGTCATGACTGCATGACTACCCACCAGTCCCGGTCTGCGACATCCTCGGTTCGAAAATGTCAAGAAGAGTAATGTTAAGGTGCGCGTCACAAATACGTTTGACTTTATAAAGGCGCCTCGGGCTTTGGCGCTGTTCTTGTTCGCGTCCTCACTAACAGCGGCCCTCGACCGGCATACCTCTGTCCAAGATTTATTCTCACTACTGCTTTCTGCATTTGCTTCCAGAACTTTATCAGACGGGTGCATGTCAGGATGCCCTAAAGGAAAGACTATGCATGTCTGCTAGAGCCCTAAGGCTAGTTCTTGTCTATACCTTTATATCGCGTCAGCGTTCTGTTGGTGTGCTTCTGACTGCCTTTGCCTTCTCTGGATATCGCGGTTCCAGCTTACTGAGAAGGACCTTGGGTAGCACAGACGTGCGCCATTCTCTTCATGGATCACATGTTCTGACAGGATCGTTTCACACGACGAGTCGATCATTAATTCAAATACTTGGACACTGAGCACTGAGTACTGAGTATATTCAACTTGGGTGTGGTTGTACGGTTTAATGCTAGTATTGTCGCACGAACTTTTACAAGACCGAGGTCAGACGAATCCAATTGGGGAGGCAAGTATCGATAGGTATGACTATCTATCTCACTCCCATTTCATTTTTTCTTGCAAACCGTCCATTCGGCATTTCCTCCGTCCAAGTTGCAACGTTGAGCGGTTTGGCTCAACCGTCGGGCACTCCCCAATAATTGTCGGCGATCAATAGCGTTCATTCGCACGGTCGTAAGACAGGTCAAGAATATTGAAGTGGTGATTATTCTCGAGGTTCCAGAATATAAAACGCAAGCAGCAATACTGCCTGAGGCGTCACGCACTGGTCATGACCCCGGTTGCCGTGGAATACCACGAACTTGGTCCGTGAAGGTGCCCACCATTTCTGTGGGGGTCATATTCCATCTTATAACGCTGCCTGCCAGAAACCCTAGCAGACCAGGGGCATAAGTGAATCAGCATTCCGACAGAATTCGAGAATACAATGAGCCATGATGTTGACTCACCGACTCCAATACCGGCCATCATCATCTTCCCGAAGACGCTTCCTGGCGCTTTTGGCCGAGCCATACCCAGCGCATATAAACCAGTCAAACCGAGTGCACCCGTGCCAACGATTCTACATGAGATGCAGTCTTTGTACTCCCATTGGTTCTTCTCTTCCGGAGTCCATGCAGGGGAGTCTGTGGAAGAGGCAAGGGGTGCTGAAGGTGACGCGCGGGGAGGGCCGGACATTCCGCGAGTGATGGTGAACGGGAAGAGAAACGTGGGAGCACTGCCACTAGTGATCATGAACACGGACGTCTCGTTGAGTGCGCTCATCAACCAAATCGATCACATTTTGGCACCGACCGGACCACTCGATAATGCCTCACTGCCCCGTGTACCCGTCATTCGCATCTATGGCGCTTCTTCTACTGGCGAGAAGGCCTGTGTCCACGTCCACCAGGTCTATCCATATTTCTTCGTCGAATATCCCGGAAATATGACCCCAGACCATGGCAAGTCCTCTCTCTCTTGTTCAACTCTCAATTTACATTCACGACAGTCAACCACTACATTAATCAGCTGACCGTGTCCCTCAATCATGCCATTGCTCTCTCCATCAAGCGCAACCCTTCCAATGCTCACTTCGTCCGTGCAATCATCCTCGTCAAAGGCGTCCACTTTTACGGTTTCCATGCTTCCTATACACCTTTTCTCAAGATTCTCGTCGCGGATCCTGCTTTTGTCAACCGTGCCGTCACCATCCTACAATCCGGCACAGTTATGCATACAAAATTCCGTGTCTACGAAAGCCACCTGAGTTACCGCCTTCAATTCATGTGCGACTTTGGCTTATACGGCTGTGGTTGGATCAACCTCGGTCAAGTCTGGAAACGCGGTGT
The DNA here is from genome assembly GCA_038094695.1 of Chiua aff. virens. Classification (NCBI taxonomy): domain Eukaryota; kingdom Fungi; phylum Basidiomycota; class Agaricomycetes; order Boletales; family Boletaceae; genus Chiua; species Chiua aff. virens. The sequence continues at coordinate 4,187 of JBBPUM010001214.1, read as the reverse complement.
GGACGAGGATGACCCCAATTTGGCTGCCTCCGACCTATTCAAGGTCTCTCCCCACGTCCGACAGTCCCGCATGCCCCTCGAAGTAGACGTCGTCGCACATCAGATACTCAACCGACACTGTCTTTCCGCGCGTAACGTGCATCACAAGTTGACAATTCCAGCACTACCCATGCCACCTGACCCTGTCGTCCTCAGCGTCCGTGAACTTTGGGAGGACGAGCGTCGACGTCGGATTGCAAAAGGGTTATCTCCAACTCCCAAGGTGCCAATCGACTTGAGCAAGTCATCTAGAGAGAAAGGTGGGGATTGGGTCGCCGAGGCACGATGGTGGGAAGAGCTCCGCGCCAGGATTCAACGAGAAAAGGAAGATAGCCATATGATGGTCGAGAGCGAGGCTCGCTGGGAGAAGTGGGTAATGACGATGTTTGAGAGTGTGGAGGCGCTCTGGGAAGACGAATGGCGCACTTGGAAGCCTGGACGGAAGGAGTCCAAGGACTTGAACGTCGTCCTACCTCAAACTGAGACAGAGGACGAGGACAATCCATTTGCACAACTCAGCGAGGGTAAGTCGTGGGTAGGCAATCGCACTCCAGAGGAGGTCTGCGTAGATGTCGATGAAGCCACTTTATCGAGCCAGAATATCGACCAGCCCGCCGAAGAAGAGTGGCCGAAGTTGGATGAGGACGAGAAGATTGACGAGGTTGACGAGGTTCTGGATGAGGATGGGCGTATTGTACATCCCGGAGCGAAATCTGTACAAGGGGGCGCGAACCTAGGAGATACAAAGCCGCAGTGAGTTTTCCTATCCCATTGTTCCGCCCTTTCACGCATTGATTCGACGGTAGAACACCCAATCCATCTCAAGGGAAACAACCACCGTCCGCCATCGAAAATCCTTTCATAATTGCTTGGAACCGACTCGTACAAGCAGGGTATTGCAATCCTTTGTCCATCATATCCTTACTGACTTATTCTGTAGAAAGAAACGATCGCGCATTCACTCTGTCGACAACCATGAACCGGAAACGCCTGCTAAGTGAGATCTAAGGGATGCTACCCTTGCCCTCGCTTAATGATGTCGTTAGGATGCAAAGACGCAACCAAGTGTCCATTCACGATGGCTTCGCGACGCCAAAGTACGACTCGCTCATCGCTATCAACCGTGATCTTGACACATTCCGTAGGCCTAATCAGTCGGTCGACAGTGGCAATGACTCGTCAGTGAACTTCATTTGAATCAAGACGTACCGTTGATATTGTGTCACCTAGAAGATCAGAAATGGTACATACTAAAGTCTTAAACCCCCGTCATGACGAAGAAACAGATTATTTACCGTACGCCTCGTTCCATGCAGAGGGGTTTTTCGTTCACAAACTGCCAGTACCTTTGAAGCGGAGCCAGCTGAGGATACGTCACAAATTGACAGCCTGTCAGTGTCGTTCTCGCTACCCCGGGCGTCTTATAACTCTCAGCTTGAATCTCAATCTCAGTCCCTTCGACCGCGATCAAAGGGTCGGATTTTCAAGTATGCGCCTCCCCCGCCCTCTTCGTCGGAACTTCTCAGCACTCTTGAGAAATTCGGACTCCCAGCGCGAATATACCGTGATCCATTCTATTCCAAAAAAGCCGACGTCCCTGATGGTCCGAGAGAATATGCTGGTCTCGTCTACCGCCTCAAAGGCGGTGGAGGACTGGACACCCTCGAAGAATGGCAAGCAGAGGAGAATCACATCTCTTCAGCGTCAAAAGTTACACGACTTTCTGTACCATGTAGTGGATGGGAGTATGCCAGCACTCCTCCAAGCCTCCGACAAGTCAGGAAGTGGCTTCAAGAGAATCCATTGAAGCCGACCAGACCAGTGAAGGAGACTTCGCAGGTACTTGGGCCTTGTTCTGTATCGAGACGAACACCTAATTCGCTTATATAATAGATTACAGGACGGACGCCAATAAATAGCTTCGGACACGAGTCTTTACCACCAAAACGATCCGAGTTGAACACGCGCGACGGTCAACATATGACCTTGTTCTCGATGGAAGTCTTTGGTGAGCCTTCTCAGAGTTTCATTTTGAGCTATTCTGATCAGTCGAACAGCCCCTTCACGAGGCGACCGCAAACCAGACACGAACCAGGACGAAATTTCGGCTATCTTCTACGTACTAGGAGACGATAATATCCATTCCGGACTACTTGATCAAGGCGTTCTAGTGGTTCAGAACCCTCAACTAGATCCTCGTCGATTGCGTGACTTTCCCACTGAAGTGCTCTCGGATGAGCTTGAACTGATCAATCGAATCATCGACATTGTCGTCGAGTTGGACCCAGACATTCTCGTCGGTTGGGAAGTTCAAGCCGCGTCATGGGGATACCTTAGTTCTCGCGGATCTCATTACGGTGAGCAGTTAGCCTCCTACAGAAACTCTCTTTGGACTGATGTTCACAGGCCTCGATGTTCCCGAACTGATTGCGCGCGCGCCGACCTCCTTGGTGCGGAGCGGCACTGATCAATGGGGTGTCAGGACAACTACTACTTTCAAGGTTACCGGTCGACACGTGTTCAATGTTTGGAGAATCATGCGAAGTGAGCAGTCGCTGACAAGCTACTCGTTCGAGAACGTGGTCTCCCATCTTCTGCGTAAAAAGTGAGTGGTCGAGTAACGGTGGTAGCCTTGCGACTGACGGCAACCTCGGACATGATAGAGTCCCCCGTTATACGTCCTCGACGTTGACATCGTGGTATAACAGCGAGAATCCAGTTCATACCGCTCGAGTTCTTCAATACTTTCGTGACCGTACGACGATGACGCTGGACATCTTGGAGGAAGCAGAGACGACGACGAAAACCGCGTAAGGCATCACTTGTTGAAGTGGATGCTCTCTGATACCTCTTCGACAGGGAATTTGCACGCGTGTTTGGAGTTGATTTCTACTCGGTCATCAGCCGTGGTTCTCAATTCAAAGTTGAATCCTTCTTATTCCGTATCGCTAAACTGGAGAACTTTGCTCTGCTGTCGCCGAGCAAGCTTGATGTATGTCCCGTCGCTTCTTTAATGCCAAATCACTCACGTGTAATGCAAGGTCGGCAAACAAAACGCTGCGGAATGTATGCCTCTCATCATGGAGCCTCTCTCTGCGTTTTATAATGGACCTCTCCTCGTGCTGGACTTTCAATCACTGTACCCCTCGATCATGATTGCCTATAACTACTGTTATTCGACGTGTTTGGGACGCGTGGCCGACTTTCAGGGCCGAAACAAGCTCGGCGTGACGGACCTCGATCTCCCTCCTGGGCTGTTGGAGAAACTGCAGGAACACATCACGAGTGGGTGAATCCCTGACGTCTTCGTGGTACACCCCAACTCATGCTCATGCCAAAGTTTCACCGAACGGGATCATGTACGTCAAGCCGATCGTGCGCCAAGGGCTCTTGGGTCGGATGTTGACTGAACTCTTGGACACCCGCGTGATGGTGAAACAGGCGATGAAGGGTGTCAAGGACGACAAGGTAACGCCTGCACCATTGCTCATGCTAATCGAGGATGCGCTCATTTTGGGTGACAGGCACTCCGCCGGATCCTCGATGCACGGCAGCTCGGACTCAAGTACATTGCCAACGTCACGTACGGGTACACGGGCGCAACTTACTCCGGACGGATGCCTGCGGTTGAGATTGCAGACAGCATTGTACAGAGCGGTCGAGAGACCCTCGAAAAGGTACGTACATGCTTCACCATGCTGCTGCCCCCTGCAACGCATGTCCATCCAGGCCATCACTGTCATCGATAGCACAGAAAAATGGGGTGCGCGGGTTGTATACGGGGACACGGATTCGGTGTTTGTCTATCTCAAGGGTAAGACGAAGGACCAGGCGTTCCGGATTGGATACGAGATTGCGGATACGATCACGGCCATGAACCCACCGCCCATCAAGCTCAAATTTGAAAAAGTGGGTTTCACGGTTCGAGGGCAAAGGACGAGCGAGACTGACGCACGTGCGATAGGTGTACCTACCATGCGTGCTGATGGCCAAAAAGCGCTACGTCGGGTTCAAATATGAGACCCCCGATGATACAGAACCCACGTTTGATGCGAAAGGCATCGAGACGGTGCGACGGGACGGCGTACCAGCTCAGGCCAAAATGACAGAGACATGCTTAAAGTCTGGTTCCATCAAACTCTCCCTCC
>JBBPUM010001213.1:0-10116 GCA_038094695.1 Chiua aff. virens | reverse complement strand
GTTAACTAGTCTATTAGGGGCAATACATGGCATTTCGAATATGTTAGTGGGAAATGACGTGGATTTACATACTCATAAGCTCGGGTGGATGGTGGGTCCGACCACCAATTAATGAACGTTTGTCTTTTCTTCAAAGGGAATTCGGGTTTTCAAGTATGAAACAGCCAGTTGTGAAGTGAGAATTTTTGAAGAGGTTGCAGATTGACGATGGTGTGAAACCAGAAGTTGCTCCTAGCACCGCCGGCTGGACACCGTCTGTTATCGTTGAGGTTGCCAGTTGCGATAATCGATCTGGATGCCGTCAAGATGTAACACAATGACCCTCGGTTAACTACCACGAGGAGCCAGCTTTGTGTCACAAATGATGCGGGGCGGAGAAATATTCCGAAGCACCGACTCAACAAACATACACCTTACCAGGGCCAGGGCCATTCTTTTTTCCGCTCGAGCCCCGAGCTTCAAGCATTCAGGGCTTCCAGGAGGTACTATTAACGATTATTGGTGCTACAGTTCCATAAAGACAGCCACTAACGCATATGATTGATTAGATTGTCTTAAGGCATCGTGTCAGGCTGATAGTAATATCATATGTGTGAGGACTCGAGTCGGAGTTGAAGTGGTCTCGGATGCTATTCGGGATGGTAGAGCCTTAGGCCATCATGAGACCGCGGGTACTAACTCTGCCCGTCACATCACAAAATTTGCTAAAAAATGATCTATCAAGAGAATGCAATAGCATCGTGTGTCATTAGTATCATCTCATCCATACACGTATATCAGGCTGTTATACATGTAATGCAATGCTGGATATCTCAAAAGATGATAAACCAAAGAAATATCATCGGGTAATATGGCCTCTAAGAGCGGTTCACGACATATAATAACACTCAATTGTCATTTATTTCAAACATGATCATCTCCTTTGTTAAACGTGTGCTATTTGTGAACATGATATTACATGAGTCGGTAATCTCTAGGAATAGAAGGTAGTATACACGGATACCCTGGACTCGGGTGTAATGGACCGAAAGACCAAGCCAGGTGGCGAGCGAGAAAGCGAGCGAGTCCGAGTGTCGAGTCCACAACGAGGCGAGTGCGAACAAGGATTCGAATTAAGAAACATTGAAGTCCGAGAGCGAGAGAGCTTGAGCAAGAAACTGAGCGACTGCAGAGTCTACGACGAAGCGAGTGTAAATGAGAACCCAAATTAAGAGACCTTGCGCTCCGAGAGCGAAAAAGCTTGAGTAAGAAGCTGGGCGAGACCGAGTGTGGAGTCCACAATAGGGCGAGTGCGAACAAGAATCCGAACGAAGAAACCTTGAAGACCGAGAGTGAGAGGGCCTGAGCGAGAAAGTGAGTGAGACTACAATGGGGTGAGTGCGAACGAGATCCGAGTGAATAAACTTTGAAGACCGAGAGCGAGAAGGCCCGAGCAAGAAATTGAGCGAGACTGAGCATGGGGTCCATAGTGGGGCGAGTGCGAACGAGATCCGAGTGAATAAACTTTGAAGACCGAGAGCGAGACTCTGGGCCCGAGCAAGAAACTGAGAAAGTGGTGGTGAAACCAGAGAAAACGACACTGAAACACCAAGTTCAGGTTAGTAGGGCTGTCCACGAAAGTAGAACAACTTACACTATACTAGGACCTGCCCTTCTTCTTACCTCGGCGGACTGTCTGAGACTCGACGGCCTTGTTCTTTCCCTTCGCCTTGGTGGCCGTTTGAATAGGCATGTTCTCCTTATCCACAGCGGAATCATTGATATCCTGTTCCTCGGTGTGTGAATCTGGAGGAGTCGTCAGATGTGAGGATTGGTGAGAGGGAACCCGGCGAAGGTTGGCCTGGCCACGGTATCCAGAACCAGAGGTTGAGGCATCCTGACTTGGTCCCCTCAGACGAGGTGGCCGACTTGAAGCTGAGTTCGCCGGTGGAGTAACTCGACTTGGAGGTGCCTGTGGTCCCGTGGCCTGCTCACGTGAAGTCGACTCTCGGGTGGTTGGCACTGCAGGTGGGTCACATTGAAGACGGCCTGGAGGCGACCTTGCTGGTGGGGGTACTTGAGATGGTCGTGATGTCGGTTCTGTAGCCCGAGGTGGGTCACGTTGAGGGTGACTTGGGCCAGGATTCACAGTCCCCTGAGACGCGACCGGCCTGACTACACGAGCAGCTGCCTGAGCGTGCATCTTTGCACGTAGTGAACTTGAGGATCAGTTGGATGGACGGCTTGCACCAGTACTGCGGCCCTTGATGTCGTTGAAAAGAAGCCTATGATAAAGACGAATGGAGGAATGTGGGGATGACAAGATTCGCAACTCACTTATTGTAGTGCTCGAAGAGCTTTTCCCGCCATTGATGATCCACAGCCTCCTCTATATCCTCGATTATGGAATAGTAAAATTCGCAATAATTGAAATTTCCATCGGATTCTCCCCAGCGCTTTTTCGAGCTGATACCAAAACGAGCCTGTAGGAAATAGTAACAACATCAGTTGGGCTTGATTGACGAATGACTCTGAGAGAGAACTTACCTGGACACAAGCATAAGCGATATTACCAGCTACGACCCTTTGAATATCAAGAAGTTCTGCATTGCTCGCGCGGAAGCCCCGAGCCTCATCTCCCGACCACGTTGAAGGTCCAGTGAAAATATGTCGCATTACCTGTCTGTAGTTAGTCAATACTGTGGCTCACCAGCCACGTACTTACTCGTTCCAAAAAGAATCCACGAAATAGTCCGTCGTGAATGTTTGCAGCATCGAAATCATCTCCATTATCGGTCCATAAAAATGATGGGTATTCGTCACCCCACATTGCGATGTCACCACTCTCGAGCTGCTGGGTGACACTGAAATTTACTGGTGCTTTAATGTTACGTCTGCATCAGTGAAAGTAATACATACCTTTCTGGATTCGCAAGGAAAGCTTCAAGCTTGAGAATTGGGCACAACATCCGTGCAAGCAGCGGATGGTTGAGTCCCATCTGAGAACGCGACTTTGAGGAGGCATAAATCGGAGGGATCACTGCATCCCTTGCAGGGTCTCGTGGGAGGTAACCCGCTATCTTGTCCCTTAATCGAGCAGTGTCATTTGCGCGAAGCGTCTTCATTGTCTTGTTAACCTGAAATCGATTTGAGTGAGTGTTCTGAGTGACTATATGCGCATATATGCATGTGTACATACCAGCTTAAGTGCTTTCTCGAGGTCTTGGTATCGAGCACGGTTACTCAGAAGCATGCGCATTTGAGGAGCGATGTGCAGGGCCATTTGATATGCCCGCTTGTATCGAGCAATGGTCTTCTCGCCACTACAATGAATCTACGTGTTAGTCTCGAGCTTCTGATCGACCGACTGGTGGACTTACAGCTGTGCAAGGCATTCTTGACGTGCCTTCCTATCGTCATCAACTTCATCCTCTCCCTCTGACTCGGAGTTGACGTCTCCCTCTAGTTCTTTCTCTCTTGTGAGGCGAATCGCGTCGTCTTCTTCCTTTGCATAAAGAACAACTTTAACGACCTTCCGCATGTTCGCAAACATGTCAAGACACCGCAGCATTGTACGTCCGACATTGACAAATGATGCACGATCAAGATCTGGTGCGAGACTTAGATCATCATCGCTTTCTGAGTCAGATGAATTTCTATCAGACTCGTTTGATTTCCTATCGAAAATGGCCCAATCCAAGTCAGTATATATACTAGGGTATTTGAGGTGACCCACCTGAGGCGTTTTGCGGCTTTCGACTGACCTTTCTTCCTCTGGGTTGGTTTCTCCTTTTCAAGTACATGCTCAGAATCAGCCTGAGAGTCGTCCTCTTCATTTGATGTCCTATTGGGGCAAATCAGTACAGCCCGGGCCGACTTGCGATCAAATATCTAAGCGAGATAACACACCTGGGACGTTTTGTACGTTTTGATTGATTTGTCTTTCTTGGTTTCTCCTTTTGTAGAGCTTGTCCGGGGTCCTCGTCGTCTTCTGATGTGAGCATGTAAAAGTTTGGCCGAGCCCTATGCACTGGCATGGGTAGCGGTGATGGTAGGGTAAAGGGTAAAGGGGGAGATAAGATCGTGGGAAAGTCGCGGCTCGGTCTATGTCGCAGCTGATCAAGTCTATGATTACATTACGGTGTACATGAGGTACGTTCTGCGTGCATACAATACCTGGGCTATGTATTAACCCTTTACCCATAGAATATATAACCCATCTGATCAGAACTCCATCTATTCAAGTTATCACGCCCCATGTCCACCAACTTAGTCTGCCTCGGGTGTCGACAGCCTTTTGAGTCGACCAAATCCTTGAGTGCGCATGAAAGCCGGTGCTCTAAGAGCCATACACTATCCTCTAACCTATTTTCGAAGCATTATCAAGCTCAGATCAAGCTCAAGACCAGGCAGAAGGAGCAGAGGAGGCAGAAACGGCTGAAGCGCACTGAGACACCAAGTTCAAGCTCTCCGAGTCGGTCTTCCTCATCCTCACCTGAGCCTCACACATCATGCAGCGCTGCCTTTGCTGACTCAGTAGCGCATGCTACAGACTCGGGAGAGCTTCAAGTTGAAGGAGACGAGAGCGATAATATCCCTCAAGATTGGGACATGTCAGACAATGAGGACCGTTTTGACTTGGAGGTATGTGATTTACTCTGACATTCTTGTTGCGCCACTACTCACAATATATTCAAAGCTCGATGAGGAGCCTGATGTCCATATGTCACCACCACCACCCGGGCCACTAGCCATATGCTCTGCACATTCGGGACGACAGATCCGACTTCCTGCTCGCTATACAGACTTTCTTCCTGGCCAGTTTACTGGGCTCCGTCAAGCACCATACGAGCCAAGTTCGAGTGCACTCCCTGAGCCCGCATCGCCTTCGGACTCCCAGGAATCGTATCCCAACTCATCCGAGTCTACATTGCTAACCCAGTGCCGGTTTACGACTCGATCCAACTCCATGGGGCTATATCATGTCTACCCTGTTCCTCCCACCTTCATTCCCAACACAGACACACTCTTAGATGCGGTCGATGCCCCCACGCTAGAACAAAACCTGCCTCAGCATGCCACTGACTCTGAGACCACTCCCGGGCCAACTACGCTCAACAAGCTCTATTCAGTGTTCAGCAGTCCTACTGCGGCACTTCTGATGCTTTGGCACTATTCATGTTCGACAATGAAGTCCATCTCGGAGCTCAATCGACTTGCAGTATCATATTGCGGTGACCCTCTCTTCAACCCCGCTGATGCGGCTTCTTTCTCACATGAACGAGAGCGGAAATGCATAATTAGGTATCTACAGGAGTCGTCCAATCCTTTTCATGCTGCACATGGGTGGATGAGAACTACACTAGACTTGCCGCTCCCTATGGAACAAGTTCAATACCGATCTGAAGATGCAATCCCGACAATTCAAGTTGAAGTCATTCACCGGTCGATCATAGAAATTATCAAATCTGTATTCGAAGATACCATTGCATCCACGTTTCACATGACGCCATTTGAACAATACTGGAATGCCTCTGAAGATCGTGCTGTGAAGGTATACTCCGAAGTCTACTCATCTCCTAGGATACTTGAGATGCACGAAGAGGTTAACTCGCTACCTCGGGATGTCAACGACACGTATGAACGTGTTGTTATACCGCTCATGGTATGGTCAGATGCTACACAGCTCGCGAACTTCGGCGACGCTTCTCTTTGGCCCATCTATCTCTCCTTCGGTAATCAGTCGAAATATATACGTGGAAGGCCAACCTCAGCGGCGTGTCATCACCTTGCGTACATCCCAAAGGTAATTGGTTGTATTTGGCATGTATCTTATCACTAAGTGATGATACAGCTACCCGATAACTTTCAAGACGAGTACATAAAGATACATGGTGGGAAGGCCTCAACCCCTGAAATATACACCCTCTGCAAGCGAGAACTTGTGCATCTAGTTTGGAAGATGCTTCTTGATGATGACTTCAAGCACGCTTATGAGTATGGTCTGTTGATCGAATGTGTGGATGCTATCATACGGCGCTTTTTCCCTCGCTTTTACATTTATGCTTGCGATTACCCTGAAAAGTGAGTCCGAAGCATCATAACATGAAAGTAACTGAATGGAACCGTCAATAGGATCATCCTTGCTTGTATAAAATTCCTTGGAAAATGTCTTTGCCCCCGATGTCTTGCTGAGAAGTCTGAAGTCCATCGGATGGGAACGGAAGAAGACATGGCAGCTCGCATAACAAGACTACGGTGTAGCAATGAGCGTTACCATCGGAAGATTGCAACTGCACGCCGAAAGATCTTTCAGGAGGGGCACAGGATCAATGGGAAAACTGTCAAGAAATACACGGAATCGGAATCTCTTGTTCCGATTCATGTAAGTCCTTTCATTGGACTCAAAATTCATTCAAACTAATGAAATGTCATCCACAGAATGCATTTTCCGAGCGGCTCTATGGACTTGGTGCTCAGGCTTTCAATTTCTTCCTGCTTTTCGTGATTGATCTCCTTCATGAATTTGAACTCGGTGTCTGGAAGGCTATTTTCACGCATCTACTACGCATCCTCCAAGCTGTTGGTGGTGTAGCCGTAAATGAAGTGAACTGGAGGTAAGCCATAAGATTTGTTCTTGGCTTGGGATCACTGCTTACTAGTATGTTGAAACACAGATACCGCAAAGTCCCAACATTCGGACGTGGAACTATTCGAAAGTTCCACAATAACGTGTCCTCAATGAAGCGGTTGGCAGGGCGGGACTTTGAGGACCTTCTACAGGTATGTTTCCTGAAGCTACAACTTGAATACGAATTTATGACGAGTTTGATGTGTTTTCAGTGTGCGGTTCCAGCTTTTGAAGGAGTGTTACCCTCTCCACACAATGAGGTTATTCTGGACCTTCTGTTCGACCTAGCCTCTTGGCATGCATATGCTAAACTACGTATGCATACAGATGATACACTAACTTTTTTTGATGTTGCGACAGTCTCCCTTGGACACTCAACTCGGCGGTTCCAGCATGTCACATGCTCGTATTACTACACTACAGAGTTACCTCAAGAGCATGCGGCACGAGGACGGCGTAAGGCAGCAGTATTGTCAAAGGCTAAAGGTACCAAGGGAAAGGCATCAATGGGGGGTCCTAAGTATAAGAAGTTGAATCTTGCTACATACAAATATCACGCCCTTGGTGATTACCCCAACACTATTCGAGAATTTGGGACAACGGATAATTATTCCACCCAATTGGTGAGTACTAACTCACACATGGTGTAGCTGAACATCCTGATTATTTACATCCAAAGGGTGAACTCGAGCATAGGCGCTCGAAGCGTCGATTTCCACGGTCGGGAAAGAAGAAAAATTTTATGGTAGCAAGTATAGCCAATCAAGAGGCCATTGAACGTTTTGTTAGGAAGGTGGTCGCAGCACGAGAAACTTCTGTTGTGAACACAGCAAGCTTAAGTACACCTTGGCGTGCTCGATCTTCACCTGAAGACCACTATCATATTGCATCTAGCACTCGTGTTGCACATAATCTCACATCTTGGTTGAGCGAGAAACGGAATGATCCTGCTGCTAGAGTAGGTCCATTATTAGCATCACTATCCATTTATATTACTGAAAATGAAGACGACATTAGAACTTCATTCCACGTTTAAAAGATCATCTCCTGGCACGCATACGGGGCCTTGCCTACAATGGCGATGAGTATGACTTTACTGACCAAGACCGACGATGCATTGTTTTGCATAACAATGAATTCTTCGAACATTCTCTCTTGCGTGTCAACTACACAACCTATGATCTACGGCGCGAGCAAGACACCATCAATCCGCTCACGCATGCTGATGTAATGTTGCTCTCACAAGAAGACGAGCGGATCCACCCCTATTGGTATGCTCGTGTTGTCCTCATCTTCCATGTGTTGGTCGAACACCGAGTGGACCCATTCTCGCGATTTTCGGCCCCAGAGCGGATGGACGTTCTATTTGTGCGCTGGTTCCAGCGGGATTCAAACTTTGATGCAGGATGGGATTCGAAGCGCTTGTACCGACTCCAGTTCTTTGAGACAGATGTTGCCGGGGTCGAAGAAGCTTTCGGTTTCATTGACCCAGATTCTGTAATGCGTGGGGTTCACCTCATTCCAGCATTCGCATATGGACATACTAAAGACTCGGAATACCTTGGACCATCATTTGCAAGACGCGATTCAGCAACAAGAGAATGGAACATCGACTGGAGGTATTTCTATGTGAACATGTATGTACCTAGTATTTCACTGCTTACGGTCATCATGTTGATCCGGATCTGCCCTCAGGTTTGTTGATAGGGATATGTTTATGCGGTTTCGTGGTGGTGGTGTCGGACACAAAGTAACCCGGGATTGGAATGAACAATTGCAACAGGAAGGTCGGGTTGCTCGGGAGTATGATTTGGATGCAGAAATGAGAGCAGCAAGGGAAGAGTCGGAAGGGCCCGCCGGGATTGAAAACAAAGTAGGAAAACCTAGCAAAGACAAAGGTGAGGGACCAGAACTTGGGTGTGCAAATCATTGGATACTGACTCCAGAGCCTAGATGGCAACGACTTAGGGTATGTTGACTCCGAGGATGACGTTAGTGTATTCGGAAACGAGGATATCGAGGGCAGTGAGCAAGAACTTGAGTCGGATGGGGAACATGAGCTCGATCGAATTGTCGCTGACGTTGGGGAAGAACTAGATGATCACATCTGGGCTGAAGAGGGATTTGGTCAACTCTGATGATACTGATGATAATGCTTTACCTTTGATTGTCATTTACGATGTCCTATGACATGATGTTATCTGTTTGAAGACTTTCTAAGATATGATGTGAGATCGAATTATCACTTTGCGGCAACTGGCGATACACCATTATCAACTTAGGGTATTCAGTGGGACAGTCTGACTAAGCATTATCAGAACAAGACTGATTACGACCATCCATACCAATCGTATAACATGGTATTGTCTATTCTCAGCATTTAATGATAATGCACGATGCTGCTAGAGTTTATGTAGTCTGAATGGCTGTATCTCGGTCAACGTTATCGGAGCTTATCATAATTCTGCAAGTTTTGTGATGCACAGCTGCCAATACCAGACTGGCTAGCATGGGAGCAATCGCCATGCTTACACGCACTTATGGCTACAACGAAGGCTATTTTTGCGGCAACTCTCTCAAGTTAGCCTCCCTCGGAGGCCACAATGTAAGTACCTAACTTGATCTGAATCAGTGGCGGAGGTGTCGTCCCTGGGCCTGGCGCATGACGACCGCTTAACTCAGAACATATCCGACCCTTGATTGAGATTCAGACAACCACAAAGTGGGGTAATAAATAATGCCTGCTTGCTGACCTACTAGGTGTGGTCCCGAACTAAGTACGTATCAAATTTTTCAGAGCAGGGATCCCTGTTCGCGACTCATCGCTTCGATGGAGCTCGCGATCGTCGCTGCATCTTTCTTTGTAAACCCGCATTCATTGACTAATTTTCCCATCAGTTCCTTGCTGGTCGGATTGTCACGTCGACCGTGCCGCAAAGGAAGGATCCTCATCATTCTCCCCAGCAAGTTGACAAGCCATGGTCGCCACTCCTTCTTCCATGAGTTTTCGTTCGGCAGCGCCAAGTCCATGAGAAGTTGGTGCATCTTCCTTCCGGATTCTTCGTATCTGTCAACGAAGGTGTTGTCGACTCCAGGGTGGGCAGTAATGCATGCGTGCCCACGCGCAGCTATGCCATATCTCTGAAACACCTCCTCGTTATCGGTCCACCATTGATCCATGCACGGCTCGTTCTCCAAGTTGGTGATGACGACAGCAAGCGGCACCTTCTTCTCACAGAGCACGTTGGCGAACAACTTGTAATTTTGCTGCACGGATTTGGTGATCCTGCCGCGCATGCATAACAAGAGAAGATGCACGCCTCCCGTACGCTCGAGATCCTTGATCAGCTTATATGCCTGTTTGATGGCACGAAGGTAGTCCTCGCGGGATATCTCTGGCTCGTTCAGGCCGACCGTGTCCCAGAGGCAGAACGGCTGGTTACTTTGAAGAACAACGTGATGTGGGTTGGAGGTCAACGTGCAGGCGCCTGCATCTGGCGACGTTT
>JBBPUM010001211.1:0-10121 GCA_038094695.1 Chiua aff. virens | reverse complement strand
GCTTTTCAGTCATGAACGTGAACCAGCTTCTCTGTCCGTATTTTATCCCCTCTTCGCACTCCGGAACATAAACTACTTCGCATTTGACGCGATGTGCAGCATCTCACTCGACGACGAGGCAATGCAAACTTTCGCAGACTGCTGGCCTCGGCTGGTCAGGCTTTCCATCAACGTAATTTCTGGTTGGGGAATGGAGTCGGGTGTAACACATCGTGGACTCGTCACCCTCCTCGCTCATTGCCCCGCACTCGAGTACTTTGCTCTCGCAGTGGACTTTACAGAGGTCGATCGGCCGCTTACAGAGATCTCACCATCGTATGGGACCACTAAGAGTCCCTGTCACGCTGCCGACTTTGTCTCATCGGCAATTTATCATCCGCCCGCAATCGTAGCCTTTTTGAGAGCTGTCTGTCCTAAGTTGTCTCAGGTCTCGTCGTTGGGTCATGATGACACACACGAAACATCGGAATATTCGGAGAAATGGAGCGAAGTTGCAAAGTCGCTGCAGGCGTAGGGAGGCACCCAAGAGAAGACGCTAATGAAACAGGAAAAGGATGGGAAGGTCAACGGCATTTGTTTAGACGTTTAGCAGGCCCTCCGCGTCCTGCATCACTAGTATGTATTCTTGAATACAAGTGGCTTCGAGAATGCAACCTAGATAGTTAGCCGTGCAAGACCCAAAGGAACTCCATTTGACGGAGTTCTGTTGGCTCCTCCTTCCTGGCCAACGGAAACTGTTTGCTTTACAAGCTCCGACAATCGCATTCCCGTCAATACTTACCTTACGACGAGACCTTGTAACGCTCTGCTTGTTCGCGAAGCACTGGCATCAGTGCCAGAAATACTATTGCTCAACTGTGGAGATCGAGCTGCCTAGTCCAGCGATTCAATCCCATGTTTCTACCCACTGATTTTCAGTCAAAACGAGGGCCTGTATTCTTCCAGTCTGTTTGAAATGGTAAATAATCAGACCATGTGACGCCTGAAGCGAAAATGGTTCCAAATCCTTGTTGCGGCATCTTGATAGAACTGGTTTGATCCGTTCTTGGTTCTCCATACATCCATCTGTGGTTTCCAAGTTCTTTCTGGGTCGTGGCCAGGGGAGCACAGCGTCTGCGCACTGTAATCGCCTTTTCACCAGCTGTTCGTGCACACATCACAATACTAACCGAAATAAGCCTCCTTTGGCTTCAAGAGATCATTGCGTGCCTCACTCGAATGTTGCCCTTAAGTCTTAGTTACTATCCCCAAATACTAGTAGCTTGATTGTCAAGTCTATTAAATCCCTCTCTTGAACTACCAGGTGATTCGGCCCCGTGCTCCTGCCCCCAGCATTGACGTTCGGCCAGAATGAGAGCCCATGTACAGTCCTTCCAACCTTCTGAGGTTGACGGACTAACTCTATACGATGGTTCTTGTCGCAGTCTCTTGATTCTGGTTCCGTCGATCCGGTGTCATACACTCGTGATTCGGCATATCCGGATCAATTGATGCCGGACGCTCTCCGAGTGCAGAATGTGGCGTGTGGGCATAATCTCCTTGATGAGTACATGTTGCCCCCTGTTAGTATACACCGAAATAAACTCTCGAGAAATTCAGCATTGCATCGCATACTTCTACCCTACTGGTTCCTAATTCTTCCTTGAACCTTAGTCAAAATCCACTAGATCCTTTTGCTCTTTGTATGATGCTACCCATTGTTTCGCACCACCTGTTAACACGTACGCAATCGACTCGGTATTCCCCTGTTGATCCAAGTAATCTTGGTACCTGAACATGCATTTTGTTAACTTGAGAGCATTACCCGATGCCAAATTATAAAAATACCATTTAGCACATCGTGGCCCTCGGCCGTTGGAACTCCCACAATAGAAAACGACCTTATTTGTGTCCTTGTACTCCTCATAAAACTTGGCTAGATCGTCATAGAAAGTCTGGGCAGGTCGCTGGATGCTTCCGCGGACATGACCTCCCTGCATATTCCAACTTGTCACCCTTGACACCACACAACAGTAGTGGGAGACCTTACCACATGGTCGTCGCCCCTGACGTCAACAACAACGAAGTCCTTTTTGCCACGTTCGGGATTCTTGATGAGATCCGCGACCTCGCCGCACTCAAGACTGCTTGGAGATGACACTGGAGCCGGATACGCGTCCCACCAGTTCTTGAGAGCGGATTTCGATTTGGGGTTGGTAGGAGGAGAGGAACCGCTCTTCGTGGCATATATTTTGTAAGACTCTTTTGTGATATTGGTCGATGTAAACGATTTATCAGCTGTGCACACTCACTGGCCCATTCGTTTAGATCTCCAATATCACCTAAACTAAATGAATCTCCGGTCCCACAGCATCCGACAGTGCCGTAGACGTTAAGGTCTGCAGGACTTTCGGTGAACAAGATCTCTGTGAACAAATACTGTTGATCATCGGGACGATCGATGGGTCTGACATGACGCACCTTTGAATCCCGCTTCCTGCATCAGCGCTTTGTAGTCCTCGAGAAGGATGGCACCGGAAATGCAACCAACATACGCCGCCATATTAGACCGCAAGGACTCTGGGAATGGCTTTTTAGCTACAATCTATGCATGCAGGTGTAGGTATATAAGCATCCTGGATGATTCAACTACGTACGTCGTCGAGGCTGACACGACCACCAGGTTTGAGAACACGATGCATTTCCTGCATCACTTTGAGTTTACCCGCAGGTGGCAACAGGTTGATAACGCAGTTGGACAGAATACAGTCTACCGAGTCGCTTTCGATCGGCAGATCGTCTGTCAAAACCGCTTTGACAAATGCAACATGCGGCGGCTTCAGGCCTTTGGCTACAGCATTTCGTCTAGCGCGAGCAATCATATCCTATAGTAACCTCACAGTTAATCCCTGAGGCCAGCACATAGTATTTAAGCGGCCGCACT
The DNA here is from genome assembly GCA_038094695.1 of Chiua aff. virens. Taxonomy (NCBI): domain Eukaryota; kingdom Fungi; phylum Basidiomycota; class Agaricomycetes; order Boletales; family Boletaceae; genus Chiua; species Chiua aff. virens. Next base: position 7,198 of record JBBPUM010001211.1, on the reverse strand, counting down.
CAAGTTAGACATACCTCTGAGTTATCTAACCCAATGACCTGTCCCTGAGTTGGACCAACTTTGGCAGCGGCGAGAAAGACGTCTATACCCCCGCCAGAACCAAGATCAATCACCGTCTCGCCCTGTTGTCACATACACAGATCAGGATGCCGATAGCAAGACTACACGCGTTACACTTACCTCCTTGATCGATGCGGTCGCGACCGGATTTCCACAGCTCAGTCCCATGTGTGATTCGGACGGGACTGTCTGAAGCTCTTCGGCGCTATATCCAAACGCATTCGCCACACGGTTGGCATCTGGTAATCAACCATTTAGTATTTGAAATCCTCGGGCTGGGGGATCGACGCACAGGTTTGGTCTGCGCTTTCTCGGGCGATCTTGCTGTACGCATCGGTGACGATGCTGACGACGTTCGCGCCGTCGTTTGGGGAAGCTTTACTACAACAGCAAGAGCTCATGATGATTTAGTGAAGGATACCAAGGTCGACAATGACGGTGTCACTTAAGGGTGCTTGTTATATATTACACAACATGAACGTTGAGAGCCTCAGATTTTGCAACGTCTGACTAATTGAGATCCATTACTGATAACCGCCACTTGGTGCCCTGCTTACTGGACATTTGACGACTATGGTGCAACGTGTTGTGTGCCTAGCCAAAACTTTGTCAGCTAATTGGCTATGTATACAACAAAGTTCCTGCCCTGATTGACAGATCGTGCGAGCTGGTCAAAAATGAAAACAATCATTGGACGGTTTCTGTTAAACGATTATATATCAGCCACCAGCTCTTACAAATGAATAACACGTCGTGCAGGATTGATGCACTGTGAGTCTCTGTCAAGATGTCTCGCAGACCATCATGCACGGTCAGTATTGGTTGAATAATCGAACATTGATTTTTGTTTGCTAATCCTCATTAAATCAACCGATATCACCGTTCTAACAGCAAGGTACATAGCTTATCGCCGCTTCCGAGCCATGACTCACACCCTCCCATAGCAACCAGAACCAATCCATTCTTGATATATCGGCACACGCGATATGACACCCTCAATCAGAGTTGCCCAAGTAGGTTTTGAACAGTCCGATACCGTACCTCTCCCGACTCGGATCTGATCACCTTTCCCCTCAGGTAGGTGATGGTAATGAGATGCGAGAGCGCTCGCTAGACATCCTCCCTGACGAGACACATTCAACCCATCATTGTAAAGTTATATTTTTCGTGTTGAAACTGCGGTCTTGTTAGCCTAACTTATGAATCTCGATCAGTTGTACGCATCCTCTCAGCCTATCCCGGGCTGTCGCATGTTGCTGTCAACGAGAATGACGAGGTCGTTGGGGTATGTCTCGTCAGATTGTAAGTCACCGTCGGAGAGGGAAGGGACAAGTTTATTCTGACACGTGTGTCTTCCCTAGGAAAGAGGAGATCAAGGACGCGACACATGCGCATGTGAGCTCCCTGTTCGTGCTTCCCAAACATCAAAGGCAGGGCGTGGCACGCCGGCTACTCGCAGCGTCTTGTACGTCGAAGAATTTCACATCTTGGTTCCCAATTGAGCATGTTCTTCACAAGTAATGTCTGCAAGGACGGTGTTTGATGTGTCTGAAGTCACATTACACGTCAAAAAGTCGAACGAACCTGCGATTAGGTTGTACACATCCCTCAAGTTCTACATGACAAAATTAAAACCTGCATATTGTGAGTCAGTCTCAAGTTATCCAGCATGTTTGGAGATGTTGATCGTGACGGCTGTCGAAGATGATGATGGGGAGGATGCGTTCGCCATGAATCTTGTGCTCACAGACGACGTGAACATCTCATCAGGACCAAGCAGTATTTAGTCACTGTTTGCCAGTATGGAATACGACGGACTCACCGTGTTTGAATACAATATCGATGCGATATCCCGGGTTGCAACTCACTCATGAATCAAGAGTGAGGATACCTGGTAACCCGTTCAAACTTCGATATGATTGGTCGTACGCGCGGTCGCACTTCCATCAGAGACCTGCGTGTGAGCTTTTGTGGCATCGACCTAAATAGCAATGGACGAGACGTCATGCACTATGGTTCCAATAATCTTGCGGTGTTGGTTCGCTGCTTCCGAGCTGGACACGCGCTACTCAGACTTGATCAACTAGTGAAACACCACCAATAAAGTCTACGAGGATGTCACAGTTTGATATATCTGAAGTCACTTTATACGTGAAGAGTAAACCCGCGTAAACACAATTTATAAATCGTTCAAAGTTCCACGTGGTGCATACAAAACCTGCATAGTGCGGATTAGCCTGTCTAATGCGCAAACATTAATGGATCGCGTTGCTTAGACAACAATGGGACCCTCGCAATGGACTCTGTGCTAATGAACGACGTAAGGACTCAGAGTTCAGTGTAGTGAAGGGAACGCACCGTATGATTCCGTGTCCTTCACGTGAACTGGGTGATGACTTAGAGTAACGGTGCCACAAGGAAGCCGCGAATCGTTATATACACGAAGATGGATGCCTAGGGGTCGTTATTGTTATTTCCATCCTCCAAGGTAGATCGTGTGGTTCTTTCCCTCAACCAACTTTTCAAGGGACAAGGACCCCTGGCGTCCGTCTTGCATCCACGGCAGACACGTCCATGATGGACCATCATCACATGTAAACCATATTTAAGCTCGGGAGGAATCTTGAGCTCCAAGTGAGCCTGCGCGCCAACGCGGTCTGCAGTCTTCGGGACCCATCCTAGCAATTTCGACAAGCGAAACACATGAGTGTCCACCGCGAACGCCTGTCGACCAAGACAAAATGATAATACGCAGGCGGCCGTTTTAGGGCCGACACCATGGAGAGAGACGAGCTCTTGCATTGCACGCTCGTCCGTCACTCCTGGCACTGCGAGATGTTGTAGATCGTATCGGCCATGTTTCTTCTTCACCGCAATAAGTGCCTCCTGAATTATTTTTGCCTTGCGATTTGCGAGACCGCCCGACCGAATCGTATTTGCAATGACCTGTCTGTCTGCGTGCGCCATCTTCTCGAAACCGGGTTCACCCTGACCAAAGGCGTCGTCCAGGGCTTTCTTGGCGGCAGAGCTGTTGGCAGACGAGGTATTTTGGGAGAGGACCGTGCCAATGAGCGCATCGATGACATTGGGCGTGTGTCCGCATGTCGTTGCAGAATTGGAATTCGCATTGGGAACACCGTGGAGTGGAGCACCTCCTGGCGTGTGTGATGCAAGAAGTGCATAAACTGCATTGGCATCGTCTGTGGACGGATGAGGGTAATCAGGAAACGGAGAAGAGACGCTATGATGAGCAAGGAGCTTCAGTTTCTTGAATGCGAGTGTCGATAGGTCGTCCAACTTGGACAATGTGCTTGGACCGTTCACATTGTGCGCAGGTGGCGTAGCCGGTTGTGAAGTTGATCGACGACGTTTCATTGACCTGCCAGCGGACGTTCCTAGAACCCATATATAATGTGCAAGACCCTTCCCATGTGCAAGCATCGTACTTACCTTTCAAACTTTCAAATTCAAGTCGCGTTGTTACTGCTCACGTCAGCTGACCACAAAAATTGTCCTTGATAACATCATCGATATCAATATCACTTCCGAGTGCATCCTCATCAATGGATTCAATGGCATCCCGCATCCAAAGGCAGAAAAATCTTGGACATTTCGGATTTCAAACGGGTCCAATGTCCCGTCGTTCGATTCGCGCGACCGCTGGAAAGGGCGGGTATATTGAACAAATGACCAAGGCTGTAAAAAAGTTGCGACCTGATATCGAACAACGAAAACACAGTCTCTCAAATGACTCGGACAATGATTCAGGGTCCGAGTCTACCAGTATCAGTCAAATGGCTGCCCCTCCCAAGAAGAAGAAAAATACTGGGAACTTACAGGATGTATGTATTATCACACCACTGGCAGCAGAGTTATTATCAGACACAATCAACTTTGTTGGCATGTAGATGCAGGGGCTTGAATATGAGCAGGGGAATGGTCTGATCAATTTGAATATGATCTGTGGAAATCAAGGTACTTGTATGGTGGATCTATCCTCTTGCTGATCATGAGGCTAACCAACCAGTGATATTACTACTTTGCAGATACTCAGGCTGGGACTGTCATGACAGATCCTGATACCAATAACAATGATAACAACACATCAAGACATGAGGAACATGGTCCCCTTGTGCCTGATCAGGTACAAGCTAGACGGTATTCAAGGAATCCTAAGCCAGCAATTGACTCAAAGCCCTGGCAGATCACTTTCTATCCAGAAAAGTGGTCAGGCCTCTTGGAGACTGCTAAGGCAGAAATGAGGCACTCATTGTTCTGTGATGACTCAGACCCATTCCTGCCATGCAAAGGATCAGCTATAGATGGTGAATGTTATAGAGTTCTTCAGAGTGTTATTACACACTATGAAGAGACTGAGCAGCCACTGGAAGAAGGTATAAGTTTTCCATGCTCATTCCTACTTTCACCACTGATTATATGAGCAGGTTTTCAGGAATATAGGCATGAGATGGCTAAACTGGTAACATCCTTGTATTAGTGAAGAATGTAACTAACCATTGTCACTGACAGTTGTATAATGATGTTGGGTCATTCCGTAGTGGATTAAAAAAAGCTGTTCAAAGTGTGGTCCTCATTGGATATAATCTCCACCCACCCTCCACCATCACATCACCTGAGGATCACCTAACTTTGATTAGGAAAAAAGCTTCAAACCTTATAGTCACTGGAGATTACCTACATGGGCCTCCAGATGTTCATGTGAGTTCTTAATATTTGTGACTCAGAGTTGAATGTCATACTCTAAGTTTGGCTCTACATTGTAGGGCCGAAAACTATATTTTGGTAATGATGTTCTCAAACTTGCCTGCTTGGCAACCTTTTACAACAATTCCCAAAAATCACTTCGAAAGTTCCCTGAATTTCAGAACACTGTTCCTGAAAAGGCACTTGCACTTGTTGCAGCAATGGTGAGCCTTACTTTATCCTACCTGATACTATTATTTTGATGTAGTAATATTATTTATTACAGGTTAGATTAGTTCTTATGGTATACAAGACCCATGGCCGTGACATCAAATCAAACATGAATCCAAAGGAGCTTGAGACTTCATATAAGAAGTTTCTACACAGCATACAATTGTTCAATGAGCACCCTTCAAAAGGGCGAAGGCTTCACCGGATGCTAGCAGCATGGGCCTCAGAGGGAATGTGAGATTCTCTGCACTTTTTTTAACCTATCAAAATACTGACCACTACTCATTCAACAAAGGATTGGTTATTCTGATGAAACATCAGCAGAATCTGATGATGACATGGAATATGGGTTAGCAAATCTTGCTGACCCAGAATATGATTCACAGGATGATGAAAACAAGCCATTTATCATGTTGTGAGCAATATAGAGAATGTTGGGAAGGAGTTTCAAAAAGGTATGTGGTGTAACAAAAACTATATTGAGAGCTAAGTATCAACAGGTTAAAATATAGAGATCTTAGTGATCTAAACAATAACTTTGTGTTGCATGTATTAGTCCAAGCCACTGTGCACAAATACCAGTTGCCAATGTCTGTCAGTGAAAATACTGTCACCACACCCCTCAATAAGTGGTCCATCATGATTGTCTAGATTGAGTGAGTAGTGATGTCAAGATTAAACCTTCAATGTCACAGAAATTGTGTGAAAACTTGAATGATGGACATATCATGAAACCCTAGACTGGCAATGGTAATTGATTACACAAAGAGTGAATATTGACAACATACCTCATCTTCTATTAATCTCTTTATTGCCTCTTCATCATATACCATATACCATCCCCCACATACATTCACACACAAGCATCCTGACAACACTCCAACAACACTCATGTAGATCCAAGCCTGGACAATCTGTGGTCCCAGCTGTGAGTACATGCAGGTACAATGAAGAAGCCAGATCTGTCCTTCAGTACTACAAAGTCATACCAAGGCAAGTATCTTGAATCACTTCTTCATGTTTGGTAGGCTAATAGCAAAACATTTCAGCATATGACTCATATTCCATTAGAAAAAGCCCAAAAAGCTGTCTGAGGTCACATCTACAATTGAACACATATTCAGATGTCTCCAATAGAATGTCTAGACCATTTTCAATTGTAAAGTCTTCCATCCACAGTGGAGGTGTGTGATGAGAGCTTAACCTCAATGCTGTAAATGGCCTACATCTCCCAACATAAGAACTAGAAACTGAGGAACATCAAAACTCCTAGTCACACTCAAACAGGAAGATAACTCAACTTATAATGTGAACCACAATTTATTGGTTGTCAGGTACCATGCTGTGCTTCAAAGACCTGTATCAGGACATAGGGGGGTAAGAAATCATCAAGGATGATGAGAAAAACACATCAACAAGACTACTCTAAGATGAATGGGTAGAAATGAGTATCTCACTTTCCAGAGCTCAGACTTTTTAATGAAGTCCTGATAAATTAGTAGCATGAAGAGAGCATATATGAGAGTTAGTCGAGATGATCGTTGCATGTGAAGTGTCATGTTACAGGACCTAGATCATTCCACAGACATGTCAAGGAATAATGCCATAAAATGATTCAACTGACAAAAGGACATAAGCTCAACACTTCATTCCCTACCTGTTCTCCCCAAGGATGATTGTTGTCCTGATAACCATCAACCAACTATTAATATTCTGCTCTGGGACTGCGACGACTCCCTTAATCAATCCCAGACACGTCGTGCAAAGAACCTTGCCCCTATCCGCCGTTCCCAAACCCGTTTGGTGATTGATTACCATTGCGCTTTTGTCGAACGTCTGTGGGATGAATGAGGATGACTTTGAAATCGGTGGGGATTGCGCTGCAATCCAGTCCCCGAGCCTCTCAGCGAACGAGAGAATGAGAGAAACATCCTACTCAAACTTGGAGGACAATTTGGTTTGAGCATCGGAGACCGGGACAGCGCAACCTGCAGCGACGCCGATAACTGAGAGGCATTGCACGGCACGCGGTGCGAGGACATCCGAGTCCTCAGGAGAAGCGGGAACATTAATATTGGAGATGGTGGGTGATCGTCAACCGGTAGCGAATACTTGAGATTCTGTTGGTCAAGGTCTGTAATGTGATGGTCAAGATGGACGGCTTACCTGAAATGCGCACTCGGTCATACATATTCCTTATCAG